>APFE031544361.1:10985-41753 GCA_000404065.3 Pinus taeda
CATTGCAAAACATTAATAACATTAAAAATATTGTTACTTCTAAGTTCAAAGAAAAATGTGGTGTGAGAAAGATTTAGCAGCTAAAAGAAAATTAAGATATTATAAGGAGGTCATCAACCCCACCCTAGAAGATCATCAAAAGTATCTCTCTGTTTTAACTAGCTCAAAGAATAAAATTAATATAGCCAAGATTAGAATGAACTCTCATGAGCTCCATAGTGAAACGGGTCGTTGGGCAGTTCCTAAAACACCATGGATGGAAAGGATCTGCCATCTCTGCGAGAATATGAACATCGAGGATGAAAATCACTTCCTCATAGAGTGCCCCGTGTACAACCACATTAGATCTCAGTTTCATAATCTTTGTTGCAATACTAACCTTCCTAGCCTTTTACGATGTCAAAATCATAGTGAGCTCGGGAGGCTTCTCTCCAAGCTTTTTGAGCATAGGAATAAAATATTAAATCAAACTAAATAATTTGTTTCTTTAGGTCCGATAGAAGTTTGGTCTCAGTGGTCGTTAACCATCATCATCATAAAAAATGATATAGTTTTTCTATCATATCTTACTTTTTAACCTATATTTTAAGTTTGAGATCTTAATTGGCATCTATGATAGCCCTTGGCTAATTCTCCTATTGTCAACATTTTAATTATTTTTATTAAAATTAAAATGCGTAGTCTAACCTATAGACGAAAAAACTTTTTTCACTGGAATCTGACGATACAATTTCAGGCAAGAATGTGATTTTTTGTTGCTTAAAATACATTTTGAAAATGAATTCTACAAAAATATATTTGGGGCAATTGAATTCTACAAATTAAGCAACTTAAACTCAAATTTTTGAAAATCTCTTCAAGATTTTCATTAAAATTAACCAAAATAATGTAGTGAAAAAAATCATTTTATCTATAAGTTAAACTATGCCAAATTAAAATAGTTGAGAAATCGAAACACGTATTTCAAAACTTAGGAAACAAAAAATTATTTGAAAAAATTGAGATATTTAATTATAGCAAGAAAGTTAAACTACCTATCTTTATTAGGCTTACTGTGTTTTAATTAAACTAAAAAAATAAGAAAACAAACTCCATACCAAATAAATATTATTGTATATGTATTCAAAAAGTCAAAAACCCCAAACATGACTTTATACTTTTTAATACATTATACCAAAAATAATACAAACCAACATGTCCCTATTAATTTAAATAGTCATAAAATCAAGCCTCCCAACCATTAATTAGAATAAGAAAAATAACTAAACTGACAACTACCCAACGTCAAACAAACATAAAATAGATAACTTACACCATAGAAAAATCAAACATCATTCCAACTAACTTTTTATTTTTTAAATCATTCCAACTAACCTGTGCCCACTTATCTCAAAGATGGGTACATAACCATTCAATGACATTAAAACATACAAGATTGAAATTACAACATGAAAGGGAAGAGGTTAGACATGACATTAAAAAAAAGCACAATAAAAATAGCCCGTCATCAACTATATCACATGCTATGAATATATGAATATAAGGAGAAAGTTATATTAACATAAATGTTCCAGAAAAATAACAAATAACAATCTTTGCAGGCACAAGATGTATAGCAATAAGATTATAAGTAATCACAAAATTTAAAATACAAATGTAATTTTGGTCTAAGATATACTATTTAGAAGTATTTATATTATAAGATGCTTAGAACATTAACAAGAGTTAACTATGCTAAGGGATTTGAATCTGAGACTACAATCTGTATGTGTTCCTTTGAGCCTTTAAGAGTTGTTCCTATCATAGGGGGCATGCCAAGGTGTTGTTCTATTTTGTCAAATATGAGCTCCAAATCTATCAAATGGTGATGAAGGTCCTCTAAAGAAAGGACACCCTCTCGGTGTTGTTGTCGATCTACTAGCGCGGGCCTAATAAGAATTTCATCTGTCAATAACGATCAACAGTTTGCATGTATTGGTTGAAACGACCCTCGGTCTGCCTTGTGTCTCGGATTCAGTCACCCATTCTACCAATACCTTTGTATTTGAGAGAGGAGTTCTATTCATGGAAGTTTCTCCCTTAGCTCGCACAATTGCTTCTTTGAGAAGGCCTGGCATTAGGTTCCAATATCATCAAATGAAAATCTTCAAACGATAATGCATGTGTGCTCTCTTTGGTCTCGTTCTTGATATTAAGTTACCCCCTCCAAACCTAACACGAAATTACATATCCTCTTTATCTTAAAAAAATATATCCTCTTAAAAAAAAATTACTTTTGATTATTTTATATTTTATGTCTCTATGTAAATTTAATGGAAAATTAAAATGGAAATTAAAAATATAATTACAAATCTTAATTACAAATCATTAATAATATAAAAAAAATGTTAAATAATAGATCTAATAATGACTCTAAATAATAAATTTATAAGGACAAAGTGAAAGCATATGTTCTAATAAGCACTTTAAATAATAGATTTAATAAAGACAACCTGGAAGCATATGTTTTGTATGGTTTATCTTTCTATGATATATTTATCAATTGCATGTGATACTAAACTAAAAGATAGACTAAGACATCATGTTTAATCTAAAAAAATATTTATATATACATAAAAGTATTCATCTCTAAAAGTATTGTTTATTTATTTTTACATTATAAAAAATTCTTCAATGGTTAAAATTAAATTAATAGTGTAGATAAGTCATTACTCATTCTTAATTAATTTTTTAATATTTATTACAATTACACCTTTAGATACTCTCTAATAATCCATAATGAGTAGCGCACAAAGACACATAGAAGGAATAGAAAATTTGGAAAAATAATCTTAAAAACCTAAATCACTAAATATAAAACCTTTGATTTCTAATAGAATAAATATTATATATGTAGGTTTCAATCCCGTATAGAAATTACCTACAAACGAATTCTTAAAACAAAAAAATATATACAATGGCTAGAACCTAAAACAAATATACACAAAGATTTCCCTTGGACCAAAACTGGGACTACCAAATTGATTTTCATTATATTTCTTCCAATATATATATCAAAGCATTCACAAACCTCAATCCACTAACCCTGGATTAGAACCTAATGGTAGTTCCCTTGACCGGAACTACAAAATACGATGGACAGAAAACCATCAGGACCAAAACCATGTGCAAAGCCCATGCACAAAACCATGGGTAGGGTCGCCCACCATTTTTGGGTCTACCTAACTTTTATTGGGTTTGCATAAAAAAACAAATCTCGGGGCGCTACCCTGGACCCCGTGCAGGGGGGCTATCGCCGCTGATGCTAGTCGTGGAAAGAATATAACACATACCCAACAATATAAAGATTATTTGAAAACAAAAATGAGATTTATAAAATGTATGACTCTAAACTTTGTGTAGCATGTATTGCATTGAGATAAGGTGGATTTAATGAATGGCACTTCAGCAAATAATGTTAGCCTTATTGCAAAGTGGAAACTAAAGAATCAACCAAGTGTCATAAATGTGTAGCGGCAACAAATTTAGTGAGGATGACGACTTTCATTTCCACCCATGCCATGGAATTTCTTCAGATAGTGTATATTTAAAGGTGGATCGACTTAATCATGGATTTAGTATGATCCACTACTCCCACGAACCAGTCCAAAGCCATTGCATGTTCCACAGCTAGCAACTATAGTATCTCATTGCATTAGCGAATACATAGTCTTCAAAGATGGCAATGATTATTAGCTCTTCTATTTTTTTTACACCAACTAATGTCTAATTGTTTCAAAATTCAAGTAACAAAACAAAAACGGTGGCATTTCCAACAAAGGAAATCAAATTCAGACGACTTCCAAATTGCCAACAACATCACTGGAATTAAATGTATATTAATAAATAAATATTTAATTAACATGTAATCAATAACCATTATGTCATTGTGTCATTAATTAACATTAAGTTAAATATGATTTATCAAAAATCCACAAGTAATCATTTTAAATTTATTAATATAAAGAATTGATCAATATATAAACATTTTAAAATACATTTAAGTCATTATTTAAAAAACGTAAACTATAGTTTAATTAAAGAAATATATAATTTAATTAAATAATTAATTAATGAACCATAGTTAAGTAAAAATAAAATAACAAAATATATATTAAATCAAATTAATGTAATATAGAATTTAAATTACCTAATGTGTATATGTTTTAAAAGAACAGTAGAGTGTCTTTTTGGATAGTGAGTTATGGCATATTACATTCAAAATATTGCTTTTTTCATTGTTAAATATTATCTAAATGGTGAGGATTCAATAAATTGATAATTTCATAATTAAAATTTGAAATGTAAAATTGAATACAAACCATACTTTAAGTGTTTTCTAATTTTAATCATTTTCTTTTTTTAATTTCAATAGATTGATGTTGACTTTGATGAACTAGTGTCAACTCACTCTTACACTCCTTTTTCATGACATTCATTCCATCACCAAAATAAGAGGTTTCTCAAATTCGTGTCTATTGGTTTCAAAGTCAAATTGTGCATTTCTTTATTGTGTTTTAATTTAAGTGGGTTTCAAATTTGTGTTTATTTATTGCGCGTATGTTTTGACTTTGATTTTAACTATCTTGATTGCCATATAGGACTTTGGTTAAAATGTTACTTTCATCCTTATTCGTCATAATTTAGAATAATTTTGAAATCTATAATACAATTATGTTTAGTTGTTTATTGCATGATTTTATGGTGCATTTATTTTAGGTTTTATTTTAAATCTGCTTTATTTCATAGTTATCCTTATTTTGATTATTTACTTAATAAATTTTCATCCCTATTTTGATTATTTACTTAGTAAATTTTCTTCAATTAGATGGATAAGAGGTAAAAAAGTGACTTCATTTCTCTCTATCCAATACTATAATATTTCCAAAATCAACCATAAAATTTAACATTATTTCACATCCAAATGAAAAAGTGAGTTAAAACTCACAGTAAATAAACCAGCATCCCTAATTCTCTTATAAATGTTCCACGGAAATCAACAATGCCCAAATTGATTCATATGGTCCCTATAAATAACAACAACCATCACTATGGTTGATAACTTTGTGCACCATTCGCCCTCCTACATGTAGATAGATGTTATTGCTTTTATATATAGTCTATGTTTTATGTTTTTTTTTTCCAAATTGTTTATATATAAATAATCTAATCGGATTGTTAATATTTAGAAAATTCCCTTAGTTTCGGTCAATTAGTTAGAGCATCCCTTTGGTAGCGGGGATTTTATGAGTCCAAGTCTAATAATAACTTTGTTCTTTTACGTTTCCAATGGTTTTGGAGATGGTTCTGAGCAATTGATGTATGTTGCTAGAATTATATCAATGTGCTTCTTGGAGAGCAAATTTTCTTGATATAAAAAGGATGATAGAAGGAATGAAGAGTTTTTTCTGGTTTATATACGTAAAAAAACAAATAAAGTCACATCACCTCATTCAATGAAAGTAAAAATATGACTATGGTTGTTGTCATATGCAATATCAAATTATTAACGCAATTATATAAATCTATAAAGGCAAATCATTGCGAGAATTTGATTTTAAACCTGCGATATTCAATCCACTACTTTCATGGTGAATTGCAACTATAAAATTTTGTCTTTCATGGTGAATTGCAACTATAAAATTTTGTCGATGAAACACTGAAATCAATGAAAAAACAAAAGACCATATCTATATGTGCATTCAAATGTCTCACATATATTACTTTGATAATTAAAATAAATCTAAATTCTTTAATAACCTTATAAAATCACACAATACCCTCTATGATTTTCTTTAATAATAATGTAAAGTTAAAAATCAAATTATATAATATAAAAACTTTATACATTAAAGTAATACTCACATTTTACGAAGCTTTACAAAATTTAATATATATCTTCTTATATATCTACAAAAGTCCCTCATATATGAGGAAATTAATATATCTTCTTATATGAGAAAATAAATCTGTCTTTTGAGCGGCTGTAAGGAAAAATTACTTCGAAGACCATTACGTTATTGCATCGGGCTTCACCAGTCAAGGTAAAACACCCCGCCTCAATATCTCACATCTTCCTTCATTTGCTAACATGAATTTTGTTAGTATAAACTTCAAGTTCAACTTCAAAGAAACAAACGAATCCATTTCTTAAGGGCCAACTATCTTCACCAAGAACTCCATGGGTCTCATGAGGCATTATGTAATTTGTGTGTTTTTTGCCATGGTAGTTTTGGGTTATTCTCTAGCAGAAGATCCCTATATATTCCTTACATAGAAATTTACGGCACAATATGGCCTCATGGCATTCCTTAACAGGTATGGTTGATAAAAACCTCAAGCTTCTTTCAATGACAACAATGTTGCTCATGTATGATTTGTCAGGATTTTTCTAATACCCTAATCAGATTTAGGTTGCCGACATCATGGCATCTTTTGGCAGCTCGTGAGTCAGAAGCTAACATAGAACACAATGTATAGATATTCTATCATCAAAGGGATCATTTGACACCTTTCACGTACCTTACTGGCTCATTACTGGTTGGATTTACACATTATTGGTATCTAGCACACATTACCGCTCAACTTTACTAGCCCATCTTTGCCCAAGTACTTCTTGAGCCCAACCATTAATTGAGGGGAAGTTTCTTATGCAAGTCAATAACCCAACCAACCAAGGCACGGTACTTACTTTCAAAGGTAGGATCGACAGTGTCAAGTGATGAGGCTCATCAATGGGTAAAATATATGGACCTTAATGCACCTCTAGCTTACTAAAATCAACTCTTCTCATAATTCTTTACCTATTTTAATTATATTTTGCTCAATGAGATGAGTAAAAGTAAGATGTCATGTCTAGTGGTCTAATGTGCATTGATTGTAGGTTTTTGAAGAAAATTGTGGCTAATTAGGATGCAGGAACTCGAATGAGACAAGTAGGAGAGATTATAGGAGATAGGATCTCCCTCCTTAACTCCTCACTCACTCAAAGATCCCTCAATCAAATCACACCATCTCGGAGTTGCAAGCAGCCGAGTCATGAGGATCATTGGCAGCCAAGCTACTGACCATTAAGAACCAGTTAATCTCAAGATTGGGAGCCAAGCATCCCTATATTTAAGGAAGTTGTTAGAAACTTCAGTTGTATAAATAAAGAGGCCTAGATCCTCATTAGGATTCATACTTTTTGTGCAAGATACATAAGCGGTTTTCGAGTTGAAGGATTGTGACCAAGCATTGTTATGTATTTTTTGATATGTTAATGAAAATGAGCAACATTCCCTTGATCCAACACTGAGTTGACTCAGAGGGCTGAAGCTCTTGGGTTAGGGCCCAACCCTTGCAGCGGAGGTTCCTCTTATTGTATATGTATGCTTAGGTTATCTCATAGTTAGTTGTTAAACTGAATTTGGTGTTGTTAATTTGCAAGTATTGGTAGATTTGATTAGTTTGCTTCCATTTGTGAATAGATTTAACAGTAGCATTATAGGGATAATAAAATATTCAAAAAATGCTGATAACAGGTGGATATTACCCCATTCCTCCCTTCCTAGGACCATGGCTTGAGGAAAAACTCCCATTCAACCCAAAAAGACAAAACTTTGGTTTCTTATGAAATTTAGGGTTTTTCTACTAATTAGGTCATCATCTTTCAGTTTTAGAAGATAGCTTGCATTTGAAATTTCTAATATATTAAGTCTTGCATTAGATTTCATGTTGCTTTCATAATGGTTTCAAGCATTCCCATGCATGAACTTGGCAAATAAATGATGCAAATTCTGTTTTCTTCTATTTTTGTAAACCCTTCTTGTTTTGAGATGAATTCATGAATAAATGCCAACAATGATGTATATTTTGCAAGAGTTTCTACATTGTAGGAAGACCTTATATCATCAGCCTCAGCCAAACCATCTCCACCCATGATCGCCAAAAGCCATTAAGTTCTCAATTTGGATTCACGTTTTACAAGGAAAACTCGCCATGCTTCTTGAGCAAATCCAACCATCATAAAGCTTTGGTTTGAGTTTTAAGTTAGTGTCTATCACTCCCTTGCCTTATTTCCTCCTTCCTCAACTTCTCCAATCTCCATACCACCTTTCAAACCACTCCCTATGCTTTCGGCCTATTCCTGTAGGAAAATAGGGGATCTTGTAGGTGAATTAGGACATTCTGTAGACATCATGTAGGAAAACCTGTAGTGGCCTGTTTTGAGCCCGAATTGTGAAAAAAACATCACTAAAGCTAGGAATAGACCCCTACTTTCCTCCCAAGCCATCTAACCCATTGCACTCATCTCCCTCCACGCCTATCTCACCTACCATGCAACCAAGAAGGATTAGCATTTATATTTTTACAAAAAATATAAAAAGAAAAAGTCTTTATATTCATTCATGCACACAATAGTTAAGTGCTTGTTTAGATAAGACTTCATGCTTAGGTTAGTTAAGACTTCACATGTGTTAAATTAGAATTTTTTTGCAAGCAAGGTATATTAACAAATAACTAGATGAGTTATGTGTTTTGTAAGTAGCATTTCAATTCTCTCAATTAGGGTAAAATTCTTCTCTCTCAATTGGTAATCAAACTTCTTCTAATCAATAGAAGGATGGTTTGAGAAACCCTAGTGGTTTATCGCCCCAACTCAATAGTGACAAAGAGTGGACCCATTACATCTATTTGTGTATACAACACTATCACCTCCAAGTTTGTACAAACCTCGGGTTGATGAAATAAAGTTGGTAGCCTAGGAGTTGCAGCATCCTTGCTGCAATACTGGTGCTCATCACTTTTTCGGGCCGTTGTCGGAGAGGTGTTTGAGTAGATGTGATTTTTGCTTTATTTCTTCCATTTCTTATCTCTTTCATTCTGCTATTAGTTCCATTTTGCAAAGTAGTTGTAATTTGGTTTGCTTTCTTTCCATTTTGCAATTGATTCCGTTCGGCAGTTAGTTTCAATTCAATTTTTCTTTTCAATTTTGCAATCAGTCTTAAAGCTTGAAAAAAAAAACACAAAACACTCCTTTCATGCCTCGTAGGAATAGGGATACCTTAGGAAAATTTCTACCAAATACCCCACCCATTCAAACATCAAACCTTCCCTCTTCTTTGGTGGTTGTGAATTAGAGGACCCCTTAAGCGAACAGTCAGAGATTTTTGAAGAGCCTGTATGGGAAGAAGAAGAAACCATTCCCACTGACATAATGGCTAAAAATAGGAATGAAAGGAGAGATAGAGAAAGAATTGAGGGTGATTTTCCCATTAGAGAAACCAATGGGGGTGCCAAGATGAAAAACATAAGCCCCTCTACTCTTCTTCACTTCCATGGCCTGACCTCAGAAGATCTAGATACCTTTTTGTTCAAATTTGTTGTCATATGTAGAACTTATGATTACACCTCTGATGATCAGAAGTTGAAATTATTCCCATCCACTCTCAAGGATGCAACCCTACGTTGGTTCATGGGTTTACCTGGGGACGTTATCACCACCTGGGCTCAAATGCAACAAGCTTTCAACAACAAGTATAGGGACTATTGCGGGTCCAAAGATACCAAAGAGGAAATTTTTAGGATGACCTTGGGACATGATGAGTCCTTAGAGGATTATGAGGAAAGATTCCAACTCAACTATAAAATGGCCAGGTTCACACTTGATCCTGAGTCACTTAAGTTAGTCCTTCTCAGGGGGATCGGGGAAGATCTCCTAGAAACCCTAAACTTGTTATCTGAAGGGGACATCTACTAGCTACCCTATGAGAATATCAAGACTGTTTTCAAGAATCGTTCTAGTGCAGCTAGAAAAAGGGGTAGGGTTAGTCAAATAGTCACCAGCTGATCCTCTTCCAACACATCTATAAAATTGAAATTGGGAACATGTTGGAAGATTTTAAGAGTGAAATGTTGCAAACCCTTACCCTGCAGATGGACATTATGCAAATCAAGAGGAAGTAGGAGGAAGCAGAGAGAGCATTAGTCGTCTTCTACCCTAGATGCACAAGGAGGCACCCTAGGAATGAATGTCCATTGAACCTTATAGAAATCTTTTCGGTCTGTGAGGAAAACCACTCCACAGATAAGTGCCCTTCTCTGCCTAGACTAGAATTTGTGTATCAGGGAACTAAAGGGGTGACTGAACAACTCTGCTACATAAATGAAAGGAGGCCTCATGGGCCTCGACCATACCAGCAGGGCATGCAAGGGTCATCCTATTCATATTACAAACCTAATAAAAACAAATCCATTCCCTCTTGGTGCCCCCCGCTCATCCCTCCTGGTATACACCTTTTCCCTGGTCTGTTGCATCTCAATACCATTCCCAGCCGACCAACCAACCATTTCAGCCACATACTCCTCCACAACCTCAGTGAAATGCACCACCCGAGGGGTGGAGGCCCCCATACAACAATTCTCCAGCTTTATTTCCTTCACCTCCATCTCAACCACAACTTTTACACCCTGCTCCACCTGAACAACCTCAGATGGCTGCCCAACCAAACCAAAACTCGAACAATAGAGAGGCACAATAGGTCTACAATGGAGAGACATCCTATCCTGATTATGCTATGGAAATTCATGAAATCAACCTTAGGTTTGGGAGAGTGCTCCCAGATAACCAACCTCCATCTCCACCTAGGGAGAGTGAGGAGAAAAGAGAGGAAAGTATGCATAGAGTGAATCCACCACCCTTTCCTGAAAGATTAACCCATCCAATCCAACATACCCTAGAAGAGAATGAACTTCTGGGTGAGTTGAAAATTCTATATGTCAAAATCCCACTTCTCCAAGCTATTAAAGATGTACCCATTTACAACAAGTTTATTAAAGAGAAGTGTTCCAAACATCCAGAAAGGCGAAAAAGAGACACCCCTACCATTAATGTTGTTGGACAACTGTCCGACTTAATGTTGGGGCAGGTAATTTGTCCAAAGTATTTAGACCCTGGGATCCCTGTAGTAGATGTACACATCGACGGCACCATTTTCCTCCATACCTTGATTGATCTTAGGGGTGCCATCAATGTAATGACTAAGGACACTATGCTCAAGCTAAATCTCCATGGATCGTTAAGAAAGACCACGACAATCTTGCAGCTTGTAGACTGATCCACAATAGCCCCTAAGGGTATTGTTGAGAATGTGATGGTATCCATTGATTCTTGGGAATACCCTATTGACTTCTTAGTCCTCAAGCCTAAGACCAAATTTAATGGTTATCTTCTCATCCTTGGGAGGCCTTGGTTAACCACTGTCGATGCCTATATAAGCTGCAGGGCTAGAAATATGACTATAAAAAATGGGCATCTATCCAAGCAATTGGTTTTGTACCCTCCTACTCAATCATCTCTAGAACATGACTTACCTTTATGGCTATAAGAAGAGGAAGAATATGAATTCTACTCCTCCGAAATCTATACCGTAGAAACTGCCATAGGAGGAGGGCAGCCTGATGAAGATGATTTGATTGAACACATCCTCCAAAATCCAACTCCCAACACCATGTCTCTGGAGGAAGTAGTGAAGGAAACCAAGGACAACCATCAGATTGATCTATGCTTAGCTGAATCAAACCCTACTCATATCAAGACAATAGAATTTGGCCCTCAAAGAGCATTGGAAATCAACCCCTCTCTCCATACACTTATGTAATATGGTAAGAGAGAATTTGGATGCCTTTGCTTGGAATTACAAACAAATGAAGGGAGTGCACCCCTCGGTGTGTAATAACCACATTTACATCAAAGAAGGTTGCAAACCATTCCGACAACCCCAAAGGAAAATGAATCCAGCTCTCAAGGATATAGTAAAATAAGAGTTATAGAAGCTACTGGATGCAGGATTCATTTACCCTATCTCGGACAGTGAGTGGGTGTCTCCTCTGGTGTTGGTTCCAAAGAAAAATGGAAAGTGGAGGATTTGTGTCAATTACTGAGAGCTAAACAAAGCCACAAAGAAGGACCATTTTCCTCTACATTACATTGACCAAGTGCTAGATGGTCTGGCAGGAAAGAAGTTATTCTCTTTCTTGGATGGGTTCAATGGGTACAATCAAATCTAGATCAGCCCAGAGGACTAGGATAAAACCACCTTCACCTGTCCTTGTGGTACTTTCCCTTATAGGGTCCTTCCTTTTGGTCTATGCAATGTCCCTGCCACTTTCCAGAGAGAAGTATTGAGTATCTTTGCAGAGCTAGTCCATGATGCAGTAGAAATTCATATGGATGACTTCACACCCTATGGGTGTGATTTCCAAGAGGCTCTCTCTAACTTGGGCAAGGTGATAAACAAATTCATTGAAATTAACTTATCCCTTAGTCTCGAAAAATGTGAGTTCTTAATGGCTGCAGGGGATATTCGAGGTCGCTCAGTATCCCAGGAAGCACTGCAAGTAGACCCAAATAAGATAGCCATCATCAACAGGGTACCAACTCCATAGAAACAGAGGGATGTCAGAAGCTTTTTAGGTTTATCCGGATACTATAGGAGATTTATAAAAGATTTCAGCAAGTTAGCTTCTCCCTTATTTGGGTTATTGGTCAAAGATTCCGAATTTTTATGGTCAGAAAGCTGCCAAGAAGCCCTAAACACCTTAAAGGACAAGTTGACTACTACACCTATTCTCTGAGGCCCAAATTGGGCTCTTCCTTTTCATATTCATGCCGATGCCTCTCACAAAGCTATAAGAGTAGCTCTAGGCCAGATAGATGACAAGCTACCTTATTCCATCTACTTCATCAGTAAGAATGTGTCGAAAGTCGAGCTAAACTACACAATGACTAAAAAAGAGCTCGTAGTTGTTGTGTATTCATTGAATAAATTTAGACATACATTATTGGTTACCAGACATTTGTACATACCGACCATGCTGCAATTAAATACTTGATGAATAAACCTGATGTAAATACCCAAATTATTAGATGGTTACTTTTATTGCAACAATTTGATTTAACTATTATTGATAAGCCTGGCAAGGAGAATGTAGTTGCAGATTTTTTTATCTAGCTTGACTTTTCCTACAGGGGATTAAGGAATGGTTGATGATCAGTTACCAGATGAACATTTATTTTCCATTTCAGTTCTCTCTCCATGGTTTGCTCACAGAACAAACTACTTGGTATCTGCACAGTTTCCTCCAAATTTGTCCTCTAAGGAAAAGAGCAGAATCATAAGAAAAAGCGCCCCTTTCACTTGTATTGGGGGCAATCTCTTCAAGCTAGGTCTAGATCAAATTCTGAGAAGATGTGTCAGGGAGGAGGAAGTCTTCGACATCCTTCTGGCCTGTCATGATGGGCCTTGTGGAGGTTACTTTGCAGCCAAAAGAACAACATTCAAGGTACTCCAAGTTGGTTATTATTGGCCGTCTCTTCACCAAGATGTAAGGAGGTATACCAACCAATGTGATCGGTGCCAAATGATGGCGAAACCTACCCCAAGGGATGAGATACCTCTGCAACCTCAAGTGACTTCCAATCCATTTGACAAGTGGGGCATGGATTTCATCGGGCCCATTGACCCTCCATCCAGACAGAAGAAGTACATCATTGTGTGCACTAACTACTTAACAAAATGGGTTGAAGCCAAAGCCATCAAAGTAGAAATAGAAGAAAAAGTGGTTGAATTCTTAAGGGGGGATGTGTTTTATAAGTTTGGGTACCCTAGAGAGTTGGTCGCTGATCAAGGCGGTCAATTTACATCTCACATGATTGAAAATCTATTAAGCAGCACAAGATCAAGCACATAAAATCCACCCCTTACCACCCACGGGCTAATGGGCAAGTGGAAGTAACCAACCGAGCATTGGAAGGCATTCTAACCAAGGTGATTAGAAACAACATAAAAAATTGGGCAGACAGATTAGTTGAGGTCACCTGGGCCTACAATACCACCTGGAAGATCACCACTGGCTTCACTCCCTATGAGCTAGCCTATGAGAAGAAAGCCCTGTTGTCCATTGAATTTGAATGCAGCACCTTAAGGATGGAAGCACAATTGGATCTAGATATCACAAAGGCACTACAAGAAAGATTGCTCCAGCTGAATGGGTTATAGATGAATTTAGGATACAGGCCCTCCTACACATAAAAGTGACTCAGGTTCAAAGGAAAATCAGGCATGACAAGAATATAAAAGATAAACATTTTCAAGAAGGTGATTGGGCTTTGTTGTATGTTTCCCGGTACAAAGATTTCAAAGGAAAGTTAAGGACTAGATGGTTAGGGCCTTATGTAACCGAAAAGTGTCATGATAGTGGTGTTCCTCAAATAAGAACCATTTTTGCAGAGGCTATCCCTTTGCTTGTCAACGGGTACAGATTAAAAATCTACAAAAATCCCTTATCAAAGCAGGAATTCATCAATAGCATTAACAAGATAGTGATGGTGGTCGAGCAAGTCTCAACTTCCACCCCACCAAGTCCATGAAAAAAAAAAGACTCAGGTGAAAACCTCCATGAGGCACCTAAGTATAACTGTTGGGTTAAAAACCTCTTGAGGCGACCCAAGAGTGTTGAAAAAAAACAAAAGAATAAAATATATATGGGTGAAAACCTCTTTTGAGGCACCTAGGGCAGGCAACTAGGATGAAAACCTCCTTGGAGGCAAACTAGTTGTTTTAAAAAAAAAAAAAAGAGAGAAAAAGATATAAACATGAAAATTCTGTTTTGCAGGTTTGTAAGAGGAATATGAGCACATCATGTAGAGGACATCAGGACCTACAAAAGCCATGTTTTACTTCACCCATGTCATATCCTCCATTATCCCCCGACTTCATCATCCTCTATACTCCACTCCAGATCATTTCAAACAATTATGTGTTTTCTACAGGATTCCCTGTAATATTAAAGGAGTTTCTTGTAGAAATTACAGGAGGTCTTGAAAACCACAAGAAGAGCAGTCCAATGGCAAGGTGGTGACACAAACCTGTGTCTGAATAATAATAATAATAAAAAAAAAATGATTTACCTGACCGCACCACAACCAATACCTTTCATAACCATGTCGCCCCTATATCCATCAAAGAAATCAAGTTCAAAAAAAAAAAATTAAAAAGAAAAAGAAAAAAGAAAAGGAAAGAGAAGGCATACCCAAAAGCAACATCCCTCACCTTCCACTCCATAACCCCATTCTTCACTCATTTCAACACCCCTTCTACTTCAAATACGAGGAAAAATGACAGAGTTTATAGGAAAGGCAACTACAAGACATCCTGTAGAAAATCTTGTAGCAGCCTATCCCACAAAAGAGACCACAGAGTCTGCAGCCATATTCGGCATAGGGACTACAAGGATGATGAAGCTCCTCTAGAGCTCAACAGCAGTAGGAAGATCAGCAACAACAAGGTCCAACACCTGTACATCATCAAAGGAACAAGGCATCAGAAAAGGAAACATATAGTGAAAATATGCAGCTCGAAAAGAATAACAAATTGGCACCACTCTCTAGCATGCATCATCAACAAAGAAAAGGACCCACAGGTATGTCATCTTACCAACAATCTCTTATAAGTACAATATGATCAAAACTGTAGGAATAATGCGGGAGTTGATTTTATAAGTGAAGGTGGCCAATTAACTTGGCCACCCCCGTTCAGATAACGAGAAGAAAAGGGTTAGACCACTACACATGTGGCAAGGTCAAAACAAAGGAAAAAGGGGAATGAATCCAAAAATGTTTAAGTTATGGAGGATAAGAGTGGGAGATGATTACGAGGCAAGATGATATGATGGACTGGTAGTGGGACCAACGTTCCAAAAGAAGGTACTTGTACTCAGCCAACCAAAAAAAAAAAAAAAGAGAGGCTCAAGTTAAAACCTCCATGAGGCACCTGAGTATAACTGTTGGGTTGAAAACCTCTTGAGGCGCCCCAAGAGTGTTGAAAAAAAAAACAAAAGAATAAAATATATCTGGGTGAAAACCTCTTTTGAGGCACCTACAACCAACAACTAGGATGAAAACCTCCTTGGAGCCAGACTAGTTGTTTTTCAAAAAAAAGAGAGAGAGAGCAAAAAATACAAAGATGACAATTTTGTTTTGCAAGCCTGCAAGAGGAAGATAAGAACATCATGTAGAGGACATCAGGACCTACAATAGCCATGTTTTACTTCACCCATCTCATATCCTCCATTATCCCCCTTCTCCATCATCCTCTATACTCCACTCCAGATCATTTCAAACAATTATGTGTTTTCTACAGGATTCCATGTAATATTACAGGAGTTTCCTATAGGAATTACAGGAGGTCTTGAAAACAACAAGAAGAGCAGTCCAATGGCAAGGTGGTGACACAAGACTATGTCTGAATAATAATAAAAAATGATTTACCTGACCACACCATAGCCAATACCTTTCATAACCATGTCGCCCCTGTATCCATCAAAGAAATCAAGTTCAAAAAAAAAGGAAGAAAAAGGAAAGAGGAGGCACCTAGGGCAGGCAACTAGGATGAAAACCTCCTTGGAGGCAAACTAGTTGTTTTTCAAAAAAAAAAAAAAGAGAGAAAAAGATACAAAGATGAAAATTCTGTTTTGCAGGTCTATAAGAGGAAGATGAGCACATCATGTAGAGGACATCAGGACCTACAAAATCCATGTTTTACTTCACCCATGTCATATCCTCCATTATCCCCCTACTCCATCATCCTCTATACTCCACTCCAGATGATTTCCAACAATTATGTGTTTTCTACATGATTCCCTGTAATATTACAGGAGTTTCTTGTAGAAATTACAGGAGGTCTTGAAAACCACAAGAAGAGCAGTCCAATGGCAAGGTGGTGACACAAACCTGTGTATGAATAAAAAAAAAACGATTTACCTGACCACACCACAACCAATACCTTTCATAACCATGTTGCCCCTATATCCATCAAAGAAATCAAGTTCAAAAAAAAAATTAAAAAGGAAAAAGAAAAAAGAAAGGAAAAAAAAAAAAAGGAAAGAGGAGGCATACCCAAAAGCAACATCCCTCACCTTCCATTCCATGACCCCATTCTCCACTCATTTCAACACCCCTTCTACTTCAAAGCTGAGGAAAAATGAGAGAGTTTATGGGAAAGGCAACTACAGGACATCCTGTAGAAAATCCTGTAGCAGCCTATCCCATAAAAGAGACCATAGAGTCTGCATCCATCTTCAGCACAGGGACTATAAGGATGAGGAAGCTCCTCCAGAGCTCAGCAACAACAAGAAGATCAGCAACAACAAGGTCCAACACCTGTACATCATCAAAAGGAACAAGGTATTAGAAAAGGAAATATACAGTGAAAATATGCAGCTCGAAAAGAACAACAAATTGGCACCACTCTCCAGCATGCATTGTCAACAAAGCAAAGGACCCACAGGTATGTCATCTTACCAATACTCTCTCATAAGTACGATATGATCAAAACTGTAGGAATAATGCGGGAGTTGATTTTATAAGTGAAGGTGGCCAGTTAACTTGGCCACCCTCGTTCAGATAACGAGAAGAAAAGGGTTAGACCACTACACGTGGCAAGGTCAAATCAAAGGAAAAAGGGGAATGAATCCAAAAATGGTTAAGTTATGGAGGATAAGAGTGGGAGATGATTACGAGGCAAGGTGATATGATGGACTAGTAGTGGGACCAACGGTCCAAAAGAAGGTACTCGTACTCGACCAGCCAAAAAAAAAAAAGAGACCCATGTGAAAACCTCCATGAGGCACCTGAGTATAACTATTGGGTTGAAAACCTCTTGAGGCACCCCAAGAGTGTTGAAAAAACACAAAAGAATAAAATATATATGGGTGAAAACCTCTTTTGAGGCAACTAGGGCAGGCTACTAGGATGAAAACCTCCTTGGAGCCAGACTAGTTGTTTTTCAAAAAAAAAAAGAGAGAGAAAAAGATACAAAGATGACAATTCTGTTTTTGCAGGCCTACAAGAGGAAGATAAGAACATCATGTAGAGGACATCGGGACCTACAAAAGCCATGTTTTACTTCACCCATCTCATATCCTCCATTATCCCCCTACTCCATCATCCTCTATACTCCACTCCAAATCATTTCAAACAATTATGTGTTTTCTACAAGATTCCCTATAATATCACAGGTGTTTCCTGTAGGAATTACAGGAGGTCATGAAAACAATAAGAAGAGAAGTCCAACGGCAAGGTGGTGACACAAGGTTGTGTCTGAATAAAAAAAATGATTTACTTGACCACACCACAGCCAATACCTTTCATAACCATGTCGCCCTGTATCCATCAAAGAAATCAAGTTTAAAAAAAAAAAAAAAAAAAAGGAAAGAGGAGGCATACCCAAAAGAAACATCCCTCACCTTCCATTCCATAACCCCATTCTCCACTCATTTCAACACCCCTTCTACTTCAAAGCTGAGGAAAAATGAGAGAGTTTATGGGAAAGGAAACTACAGGATATCCTGTAGAAAATCCTATAACAGTCTATCCCACAAAAGAGACCATAGAATCTGCAGCCATCTTCAGCATAAGGACTATAAGGATGAGGAAGCTCCTCGAGAGCTCAACAACAGTAGGAAGATTAGCAACAACAAGTTCCAACACCTATACATCATCAAAACGAACAAGGTATCAGAAAAGGAAATATACAGTGAAAATATGTAGCTCGAAAAGAACAACAAATTGGCACCACTCTCCAACATGCATCATCAACAAAGCAAAGGACCCACAAGTATGTCATCGTACCAATACTCTCTCATAAGTATGATATGATCAAAACTGCAGGATTAATGTAAGAGTTGATTTTATAAGTGAAGGTGGTCAGTCAACTTGGCCACCCTCGTTCAGATAACAAGAATAAAAGGGTTAGACCACTACACACGTGGCGAGGTCAAATCAAAGGAAAAAGGGGAATGAATCCAAAAATGGTTAAGTTATGGAGGATAAGAGTGGGAGATGATTATGAGGCAAGGTGATATGATGGACTGGTAGTGGGACCAATCGTCCAAAAGAAGGTACTCGTACTCAGCTAGCCAACACACCACCCAACACAATCATCCATAAATAGAAATAAAACACAGACTCCCATATGAGGAAGGCAAAGGCAACGTCGAGGATTCATCGAAAGAAGAGGTTACTCTCGGCATTCCTGAAATAACACCTACATGAAACAATCAGAACCTACAACAAGCAAGAAACCTACAGGAAACCTACATGATATAGGGAGATTAGCCTACAGAGCTATTAGTGGACACTAAAGGCAATCGAATCAAGGGTTATCATCACCAGAACATAACAAAGGGAAGTAGGTTCCATACCTTCTATATTTTCCATTTAAAAAGAAGAAATCCTCAATTCAGTTAAGAATTTGCAGTGCATATAAGTAAAGATTGCATTGCATGTCAATAAAGGTTAGATACCAAAACCTCCTCACCTACCAGAAGTCTTGAACCGCATCAACCCAAACCTCAAGAATTACGAGGGAAATATGACAGGAAGTTTCTATAAAAGAGAACCCACCAACACAACAAGAATCCACTAGCATCCTCCTATGGTGGAAATTTTTACAAGGCACCAATGGATGGGGTTCTTTGAGAAGATGAGAGGATAGATGATGATGTGGCCAGAGAATTTTCCCTATCACTCATACCCCTCACTAGAGTGAGTGCCATTATTGCAGTGAAGGGTTTATTAGTCGCAATTACCCCTGAGGTTATAAGCAAGATAATTACACTCCCCCTAGGGTTACAATGGAGAAAAGAGGACAAGACTAACAACACCCTTGCAAAGAAAAGTTAATTTTTGGAAGGAGAAGAACCAATTGAAGACAAAAATGGGGTTATAAGGGAGAGAATTCCATACCCTTGGAATGAAGTCAGTTACCACATCATCAAATGTATTTTGTGTGAAGGGTGATACAATGTAGTGTATGGATACCACTTCAGACTCCTCCAAGAATTGAGATTTGGAGAGAACACACCTCCTCATAACAGACTGAATATACCCCATGTTCTGTTACAATCCATGATATACATGAGCATCAAGGTACAAGAGGGAAAGCATCAGCAACTAGCCCATCATGGGTTGAACAAACTCATCCTTGAAGATGCTCTACACAAGTTAAGAACTCCTATTGCATGGACAACATTTGCAGACATGCAAGAAGAAGGAGCAATTCAAGCCATTGAGTACGACATAAGCCCTACTTCTAGTGAGGGAGGAGAAGAAACAGAGGAAGAAAATGAAGAAGAAACAAAGGAAACAAAAGAAGAAACAGATGAGAAGAATGAAGAAACATAAGAGTAAAAATGAGACAAAGAAGAGGATGAAAAAGGAAGTGGAAAAGAGGATGAAGGACAAAAGGATGAGCAGAAGTCCGCAACTCAAAGTAGGGACGAAAAAGAATCACCAAGAGTGTCTCCAGAGCCTACAGAGAAAGAGGCAGCAACTGCTCTAACCTCCCTAAGTACACCTGTCAAGTCAAAAGGAAAGAGACAAAGCCAAACTCCGCTTTACTTCAAGACAAGAAAGAGCACCAAGATTAGACAAGGGAGACCTCAAACCCCTACCAAAACTCCAATTGTCATAGAAGACTCACCAAAACAATAAGAGAAAACAATCCCTCTAGGGAAAAAGGAAGGAGAAGGAACATCAAAACAAGCTTATCCCATGTCTCCAATCACCTATGTTAGGAGGTTTGTCACCAGGTTAACCTCAACAAAAGGAAAAGGTCTCATGCAGGAGACACAGTCAGACCTATAGGAAGCAAAGAAAATCCTACATGAAACACAGAAAAGGGACCAAGAAGGAACTACTCAAGAAGAAACAGAGGAAGAGGCCCAAGAACTGAAGGGACCTAGCCCACAGCCAAACCTCAGCTCCTACTACAGATTCATTGAAGGAGGTAGGGTGATCCCACAAAAGTTTTCCATTCCTCTATTCTTTGAACTTGAAAAAGAGAGGGTAAGGACACACAGGTGGATGCAAATAGCTAAATCAAACGAGGTAGAGGATGTAGGCCACATGGAAGAGAAATTGTAGGAAATGGGCAGAGAACTAAGTAGCATAAGAGACAGAGAAGAAATTATGAAATCTCAGTTAGAGGCTGAGAACACATGGATAAGGAAGCAACTACAAGAAAAGGAAGGCCAATTGGCAACTATGGTTAATTTATCCATGTAGGTAGTCCAATGCAGGATGCCAACAAAGTCATATGCCTTATCCCTCAAGGAACAATGGCTACAATTCCAGATAAAGACCCTAGCCCAAAGAGGAACTATGCCTTTCCAATACTATAGACAATTCATTGACCTCTGTGATCAAAGCACCCTGGAGGATAGATCAAAGATATCTGAGTTCTACCTACACAATTTATCTTTGACAAATTTAAATGTGTGGGACCCAAATCCAAAACTAGGGGAATTACAATTAATGGCATTAGCATCTTGGATGAATCATGAGGAGGCGAGAGCTCCAGGGATGAAAAAGGTATTGAAAAAAGAAGAAGCATAACCACTTATGATCACAACAGAACAATCTAACCCAATGGCTGTCGTCAGCACTCACAACCTCATTGCAAATGATCCCAAACTTGCACCAAGATACTTTGTTGTATAAGAACAAGCAGTCACACATTTTGAAGACATGCTAAGATTGTTAGGAGATGATAGCCAGCAAGCCTACCAAAGGAGATGGAACATCTTACCTTACAACCTAAAAATCAAAGAATATCATTCTCCTCACAAAATGAGGGAGGCCCTAAATTGAACCCCAATGTATAAGCAAGCATTACAAAGACTCAAAGTTAATTGGATTGGCTTGAAGCTTAGTCCACCATTTATTTTAGGAATGTTGGAAGGAAGAAAAGAAGAAGAAGAAATAAAGCAGTGGGAGGAGATAGAGAAGAATGTAGGGTTTTATTCATAGGAGGAAGAGACTACAATAGAAGCATGGGATGTCAGGGAAGCCACCAAAGTAATGAAGGACATGGACATAGATTGAGTTGTTGAGAGGATGAGAAACACTTTCAGTAGGGGTGATGATGAGGCTCATCAAAGGGTAAAATACATGGACCTTAATGCACCTCCAACTTACTAAATCAACTCTTCTCATAATTCTTTACATGTTTTAATTATATTTTGCTTAATGAGATGAGTAAAAGTAAGATGCCATGTCTAATGCTCTAATGTGCATTGATTACAGGTTTTGGGAGCAAATTGTGGCTAATTAGGATGCAGGAACTCGAATGAGACAAGTAGGATAGATTATAGGAGATAGGATCTTCTTATTTAACTCCTCACTCAATCGAAAATCCCTCAATCAAATCACACCAGCTCGAAGTTGCAAGCAATCGAGTCATGAAGGATCATTGGCAGCCAAGCTAGTGACAATTAAGAACCAGTTAATCTCAAGATTGGGAGCCAAGCCTCCCTATATTTAAGGAAGTTGTTGGAAACTTTAGTTGTATAAATAAAGAGGCCTAGAGCCTCATTAAGATTCATTTTTTTTGTACAAGATAGCTAAGCAATTTTCGAGTTGAAGGATTGTGACCAAGCACTGCTATGTATTTTTTGATATGAATGAAAATGAGAAGCATTCCCTTGATTCAGCACTGAGTTGACTCAGAGGGCTAAATCTCTTGGGTTAGGGCCCAACCCTTGCAGCAAAGGTTCCTCTGATTGTATATGTATGCTTAGGTGATCTCATAGTTAGTTGTTAAACTAAATTTGTTGTTGTTAATTTGCAAGTATTGGTAGATTTGATTAGTTTGCTTCCATTTGTGAATAGATTTAACAATAGCATTATAGGGATAAGAAAATATTCGAAAAAGGCTGATAACAGGTGGATCATACCTCATTCCTCCCTTCCTCAGACCATGGCTTGAGGAACAACTCCCATTCAACCCAAAAAAGATAGAATTATGGTTTCTTATAAAATTTAGGGTTTTTTCTGCTAATTAGGTCATCATCTTTCAGTTTTAAAAGATAGGTTGCATTTGACATTTCTGATATCTTAAGTCTTGCATTAGATCTCATGTTGCTTTCATAATGGTTTCAAGCATTCCCATGCATGAACTTGACAAATAAATGATGCAAATTATGTTTTCTTCTATTTTTGTAAACCCTTCTTGTTTTGAGATGAATTTATGGATAAATGCCAACAATGATGCATATGTTGTAGGACTTTCTACATTGTAGGAAGACCTTATATCATCGGCCTCAGCCAAACCATCTCCATCCATGATCGCCAAAAGCCACTAAGTTCTCAATTTGGATTCTCGTTTTATAAGGAAAACTTGCCATGCTTCTTGGTGAGCAAATCCAACCACTGTAAAGCTTTGGTTTGAGTTTTGAGTGAGTGCCTGCCACTCCCTTGCCTTATTTCCTCCTTCCTCACCTTCTCCAAGCTCCATACCACATTTCAAACCACTCCATATTCTTTCAACCTGTTCCTGTAGGAAAACAGGGGATCATGTAGGTGAACTAGGACATCCTATAGACATCCTATAGGAAAACCTGTAGTGGCCAGTTTTGAGCCCGAATTGTGAAAAAAACATCACTAAAGCTAGGAGTAGACCCCTGCTTGCCTCCCAAGCCATCTGACCCATTGCACTCATCTCCCTCCACACCTATCTCACCTGCCATGCAACCAAGAAGGATCAACATTTACATTTTTACAAAAAGATAAAAAAGAAAATGGGATTTCCTACTTATCTATCAACATATACATATTTTTGCAACATACACGGGTTCAATAAAGCCTATTTAGCTCTCTCTCACCTTCTCATAGCGAGATACCGGAGAAATGTAGAAGTCATTGTCAACTTAGTAGTTGGTTTATTACGCTTCCCTCGCTCATTTTAGAATGACTTCGCATGCCACTGAGCAAATATTATCACTGCCCTCATAAAGTATAGGTCCATTTGTCAGTTCCCACATTAAACTCCTTTGGTAGTGTGAATGTGATTCACACTATGAGGCCCTAGACATCCCCATTATAAGAAGTCAACACATTGAGTGGGGATTATAACTTGACTACTCCTTTGCAGTCTCTTTGTAGTAATTTGAGTCCCTTTCAAAGTGATGGAGGGGGAGATGACGAGTAGGAAAATAACCAGTGCAATGCCTGCAACTTTCCTGCTTCTAATGGGGATCATAATTTTTGGTGGCTTATCACTTCCCTTGATTTAGGTTGAAGATTTATCCACTATTGAATTGCAAGAACCAATGGATAATGTGAAATTCGTTTGTAACATAACTCTCTATCCAAAGCTCTGTTATTCGAGGCCCTTTCCCCATTCATGATTGTCCCCATCACAACCCATTCATCTCCTTTACCTTGCTTTAATGGTGGCCTTGGCTGAAGCAAACGAGACTTTCGCCCATGTTTTGAGAGTCATTAAGTAAAGCTATGATAACACTATATATCTTTTAAAGCATCACGATCTTAAAACATTGACTCATGCACCGCGATCTTACGACATTGACTCAAACTTAAAACATTGACTCGTGAACAATAAATGGAGCGACAATGGTGGTACAAAGGCGTGAGGCAGAGGCCAAGTTGTAAATGGTACAACTCGATAGTCGTTACGGCGGTATAGAGGCGAGAGTAGACACGAAGTTGTAAATGGTACAACTTGGTAGTCACATGAACATTTCTAGTAAATGAAGCAAAACCTCCACCCACGTGTCAGATTTAGATTTGATTGAATCATGAAAATGAAAATTTTGGATTGGCTAGGGTGAACAATGTTCGTTGACCCCAAGCCCCCATGACTATTGACATAATTATTTTGAAATATAAAATTAATGATGTGATCTATTCATTTAGTATGAAAGATATATTGTTTGTGTCAAGAGATTCTTTCTTGCTCAATATGGAAGAGATGTTGTAATGTCTTGTCCTATTATGTAAACATTTTAATTCAGTCAAATTACATAAAAATAAAAATAAAATAAAAAATAAATTAATAATTAAAATATAATTGAGGCTAAATAATCAATTTATTGTTAGTAGATTTTGGACTCTAGATTTTGACAACCCATGGTTTTGCCAAATAATATATATATATATATATATATATATATATATATATATATATATAATAATATATATATATATATATATATATTATATATATATATATATATATAATAGCCTAGATCCATCTTAACTCTGGATCTACCAAAATCACTTGAGGTGCAAACCTCTTTTAAAGTTAAAAGAGTTTTGATCTCTTTTGGCGATTGGTAGATTCAGAGTTAAGATGGATCTAAGCCGATATTATTTAAATTATAATCCTGTTTAATTGGTTAAAATTTTATGATTTTTAAATATAGATAAATATGTTAATGGTTTAAGATTTAGAAGTATTTAGTAAAATTCAAATTTTGCCCCATTTAGTCATTACAAATAAATAATTTCAGGTAGTGTGATTTTTCTTGAATATCGATGATGAGTTAGTGCACATCCATATATAGCATCTAAGGATGGCTGTTGAAATATATTTTTCCACCTCCCCACTAAAAAAAATCAAAACAAATTTCTTTAAGATCCTCCTCTATATGGAAAAATAACTTTTAATCAATCTTCATTTCTTAAAATTCATTATTAACATTATTACTATCATCATGAGCTCTATATGGAAAATAACTTTTAATCAATCTTCATTTCTTAAAATTCATTATTAACATTATTACTATCATCATGAGCATAATTGAGACATATTATATTAATTAAAATGTCAGAACGTTGTTTGCAGTGGAAATACAAAAAAAGTTTTAGTTTCATAGCTAAAAACCACAATCCAAAACAAATAATATAGCACTCAGGTCATGGTAGATATACATCAATTGTAGCTCGATATTACTATCTTGCTACAAATCAATGGAGTGACCATTATTAGGGACCCAAGTTAGTTGCATTTGGATTATTGGGATGGTTTATTTGATCAATTTCTAAATAGGTAGGTGCATTGTGTCTAGAAAGAATTTTTTATTCAATTTTTTTTTTCCACACTTCATACTTCCCAGAGATCAATCCACACAATAATTTGGCTTCCATTGTTAGATTCATTGGTGATGGATACTTTATGCCAAATCCTCCATGGTTCTTTAATGCCTTGATTATTGACCAGTTAACTAGATGATGTCTTTTAGCTTTTAACTTACCACCTTGCCATGAGAATCGCCTTCATTCTTGAGAAAAATGTTGCGTGACACTTGATGATGCAAGGATTGTTGAATACTGGAAGATGGGTTGCATAGAAAACAATGATTAAATGAGGACTAGATGACTAGGGGAGTTCAACCATTGTGCTCCACATTTGTGGAATTTAGATTTAATTTTGTTCATGACTTGTTGCCACATTTGTGAAAAATAAGGAGTATACGTAGATATGCATTCCATGATAGCTAAAGGAGTGCCATAATTCTTGGTGAGGAAACGAAAGAAATCCTAGGAATAATGTTATCATGCTTTTGCACACGTTCTGAGCATATATTTGACTTTTATTGTAGGTGAACATCCCTTTAGAGACATTAGTGAAAGGATCCATAATTCTTTTAAATGCGGCGTCCATGATAAAAAGGCTCTTTCCAAAAACAATGAGTCGTCGACAAACAATGAATAATTGATGCTTTTTATCCCTCTTACCACTTCATTCACATTCCATCTCCCTACTTTAGGTTTTGGCCATGATGACAAAAAGGACAAATTTGGCACAATCCTCTACTTGCTTTGAAAAAAATATTTGATCTCCCATAAACTAACGAAGCAATCAAGGACTACTAATGTGCACAAATACCAAATGAATGGACATAAAACAAAATATATGGAGAACATCATAAAGAAAAGAGTGTCTAACACTATTGAAGGCATTATCCATAATAATCTTTGTGATCATACCTTTACCACTTCTTTCTCAACTTGAATGAATAATATATTGGCAATCAATTTTGGTCATTAATTTATAAGAAAGTTGCATAATGAAATTGGTTGAATTTTGGTAAAGGAAGATGGATTGAATTCCTTAGGAATGATTGTAAGAAAGGCTGAATTAATTCCTCCTCTCATTCTAGATGATTTATGAACATATTGCAATAGTAAGATAAGATCAAACTTAACAATTTTCCAAAATTTCTTGTAAAAATGGATTGTAAATCCATTTGCTCCACACACTTTATATGGGGCAAGATTCTAAATTGCATTCAATATCTCTTCTTTTGTGTATTCCTAAGTTATACTTTCACTCTCATATTGAATCAACGGGTATGGGATATATTCTAGCATGATTAGTGTCTCATTTGGATCAAGCACATCTTTCTCTATATACAAACGCTCAAAATGAGAGTGCATCACTCCTTTGATGTCTTCAAATGAGCTAAAAACCACACCATCTATTGTGGTGATCTCCTTAACATTATTTTTTCATATCCTAGCTTTTGCTTGTTTGTAATGAAACAAGGTATTTATATCCATTGCTTTCAACAAATGACTTACATATTTTAAGCGTTGATTCTCTTCCTCTATTTTAAGTACTTTTTAATAATTTTGAAAAGTGTCCTTTTCCTCAGCAATTAATTCCTCAGTGATTTGTTCCACTTCAAGTCTATCTTGAGTCAAATATAGTTTCTCTTTGTGAGCCTTTAACTCCCATTTTGGTGATGAAAAGGAGTACTTGGCCCATTCGTTGAATGCAAATTTGGTTGCTCTAAGTTTCTGTTCCCAAATGAAAATGAGGGATTCAACCACCCAACTCCTCCATGTTTTAGAAAATGCATGAAAGATAGATTTTTCCTATAACCACTATGACTCGTATCTAAGAGGAATAGGACTATAGTTAGGGATCTCTGTTAATAACAAAGAGATAGGTTTTTATTCAAAGGCAACCCATGAGAGAACCTTGGAGGATATTAAAAAGTTCCTTTCTAAAAAATACTTTGGATAAGAATCAATCCAATCATGCCACTACGTGACCTAGTCTTTCTCTTTTACTGTCCAAGTATACTTTCTCTTCTCGGATTCACATCTACAAGATCTGACAGGGAGATCAAATCTTCTACCCCCTCCTAAAGAGAATCCTTGACAATGCTTCCACCTCCTTTTTTTTTTATATATTAGGAATAGTGTTGAATCTCCAGCCACAATATCGTTTTTCCAATAGTTTGAACCTTTTTAAAGCTAAAAGCATGTCCCAACATTTCACTTTTTTTTCATTAAATGTTGAAGGTATATAAACATTCACAATATTGAGAACTTCCCCAGGGTGAAGATAAGTTAGACTTAATAGCAATCAATGCTAAGTGTGATAACTATAATCTCAATGAGTCCCATTGTTCCTTGCCCCTTTGCAAAACAATTTTTCGAGTGTAGTTTGCATTCCCTATTTTTTTCTTCATTTTCTATCTCCTCTCTTTTTTCTTTACTTGGCTTTATGTGGGAATTTTTTCTACTATTTTCTCTTCTTTATCTTTCTATCATTTAGATGAGCTTTATACCTTATAAATGATCCAAAAGTGTATAAGGACCTTGATGGCGAGTTCTTTAGCTCTTCCTCATGATCAAATACGCCTATTTATGCTCTTGGTGAAGTGAACATTTCCATAATTGCTTCCAACACAAGTATTTCAAATGAGAACACAACATGAAAATTAGAGAGAATTAATTTCTCTATATGGGGATTTGTACTCCTTCTGATAGTACTTCATACCTATCCTTGTCTAGGCTAATTGATCCCCTTTCTATCCATTTTGGAAGGATTATAATGTTTTATGCAAATGTAAAGATGGTTTAGTTGAATGAGACTGCCTCGAAGTTTGACTTTAACAGTTTGAAGGATTCACTAAAGAAACCCATTGTATGGATTCCGAGGAGGAGGTGACTTGCTCATTATAGTTTTTTTTTCTTCATCTACTACCATTGTTAATCCTTTTCCTATGTTCATTGCTAAAATTGAGCATTCTTGGTACAATCTTTCAAAAATGGCCATATTCATAGCATAGTTTACATTTGAACAAAAGTTGCTCATAATCTACTACTTGAATGTGTTTCTAGTTGTCTAGAATTAACTGTATTTCTTTAGGAAATCCCTTTTCTAGAGTTGTTTCAACACAAATTCGTGCATAGAAAAACCTTCCATCCATATGTTTGGATTCGTCTATATATTTTCCTAGTGTATTTCCTATGCAACACATGGCATCTTTATTCCAGTAGTGCAATGGAAGATGTAGTAGATATACCCATATTGGAGCTGCAAATTGCACATCATTTTCTAGGTTAAAATTTGGAGTGCACCTGTTCAAATACATCCATCTTGTGCCAACAAAATATGGCCCAATTCAAAAGATTAGATTCTTGTCCTCTTTGGCCTAGAAAATTAAGGCATAAAACCCTCGTCCACAGAAATAATGGGTTAACTTCCCCTTTATTAATACTTGTCAATTCTTTGGGATCTAGACTGTCATTGGTCTTGGAGTGGGCCATATGCAACATGAAGGGAACGAAAAATGTAAGGGAATGGACAATGGAGGGAGCTACGTGGGCTATATGATGGAGTAAAGGGAAAGCTCAAAGAGTTGCATGCCTAGAGTTAAGTTATCCCTTACATTCTAACTAATGTTTACCTAGTAAGTAACACACATAGGTGTACTCGATTTATTCCCTTCAAAGAGCCCTCACTGATTTGCTGAGAGAAGAAACTAAATAATGGAAGGCATCAATCTTAGAGATTGGAGGAGGAGGGGAGATGACCCCTCTAACAATTGACTCCGTAGCCGTAGCCTAAACATCCAAGGCAACATGATTTGAAGGTTGCAGAGATAAGGTGTATGCTCAACATTTTACTTGGAAGAATATTAAATAAATATTTTATCATTTCTAACATGGTCTTGGTTCATTAATAAGGTGAGGGTATTTTAAACCTCTACCAATGTTTAAACTCCTAAAAACATGATAATGCATCATTCACAAGCCTTCTTGATTGCACAAGTTTGTTGTTTCATGAAATTGTGGCCATGTGTAACTCATGAACAAATTTGGTAAAATATGTACTCCACTTTCAACTTTTTCAATTGAAAGGATATTGTTAGAGTGTTATATCCTAGCTACATTGCATTGTAATACTCCTAAAATGTAAGGGAACACATTTCCCACATTGTTATAATATGAAGCATTTTGTTAAAAGAAAAAACTTCATTATGACATTGGGGTCATGGTTCAACATTGAAGATGGCGACATTTCAAGCAATCCACTAAGGTTAAGTTCTCTTATAGATACAAAGGAGAAATTAGGATAAGAGCAAGTCTTATGTACCCTTAACAATAATATATCTTAATCGAACAACTTAACAAAAAAAAGCTTATATTTAATAGCTTGCACCTTAATGACCATTTCACATGTACAAATACATAGAGCATGATAATGGATCACTGATTTGACCTCACCAAAATTTAATAACTCAATTTCTTACTAAAATCAGGCACAAATCCATTGTATAATCAATCCAAATTACTCAAAAGAATTTAAGATTAATGAATTTTTTTTGTTGAACTCAAAGTAATTTACACACCCAAAATTTACAACTCTGTCTATCAACACAATATTCCTTAAATTTTCATAAAAAAATCTCCAAAATTAATTTGTATAAAAACAATAAAATGAAAATCCAACTAATAAATATAACTAAACTTTTGTAGAATTGAGGCTTCTGTGATCTATCATAGTTATAAGAAGAGCTTCGGCATAAATCACATAAAAAAGACCTTTGTCGACGCGTTTCGAACCAACTAGTGTGGTTCAT
>APFE031544361.1:41773-67086 GCA_000404065.3 Pinus taeda
AGAGCTAATTCTATTAAAAAAAGTGGAAAATATTTACAATGAGGACAGCGCCTCAGAGGGCCAGTTTCCTGGCCCTTAACTTAGAGACTCGAGAACAGAATATGAGCACTGTGCCTGAAGAAAAGGAAGAGCAATCAGGCAGCAGGCGAGAGCTAGACATTACAGTGGATATTACAAAACGACTTCATGCTTGCTGGGGAAGCCAAGCAGAGGAAGCCAGCCGGCCAAAATTCCATCCATACAGAAAAGCGTGGTTATATGCGGAAGAAGAGTGGGGTTTGAGGTCGGCCTCAACCCAGAATTGGAAGCAACCCGAAGCATGAGAAGAGCTGGCCGAGAGGGTGTTGAGCAAAATCTGCAAAAAGATTAGGACCAGGTGAACCAAAAGAGCACTTACTTGCCCGAGCTTTGCGGGTCGGAGCCTCGAGCAGGTGCGGAAATTGGAGCAGCAGGCAGAGACTCTTCTTCTTCATCACGAACGCTTTCTTCCGCTTGTGTGAGCATATGCATGACACCAAAATTTCTCTGAATTGGGCCACAGGCGATGATTTCCGTCTCATCGACCGTCGGTGTGCCAGACACCACCGCATTCCGCGAGGAATCCTCTTGCATGTGCATGGCAGAGGGGGGGGATTAACATCAGCTTCTTGTGAAAGGCTAGCTTCAGGGGAGGGAGTGGACGAGCTAATGGGGTCAATTGGTTCCTCTGCATCCTCTGTTACCATGATGGTCGTAGTGAAAGTGATGATGGGCTGGTGGAGACGACTACGGAAGGTAAACCTTGAAGTCTGAAAGGAAGAATTGGGTGCAGGCCTGGTGGGGGAGGGCGGAGGAGATGAAGGGGAGGTGGATGAAATTGGAATGACCAGAGGCGAGGCAGAGGGACCAGCTCGACCCCTGGAGGAAGAAGGACCGCCCCTACGCGACACACCACGAGTGCGCATGATGGAATCCTTGGACGACTGGATGGATGAACACGGCAGAGAACTGAGAAACAGCTGGGAGAGCTCAAGGGCCGAAGGGTCGGTCACAAGCTGAGCCGAGAGCAGAGCAGAGTGATGGAGCGAATTGCACTGAGAAAGCCTGCATTTGGTTTTTGCGCGGCTCAATTTATCAAAGGTGGACGCCAAGTTCAAGCCCGGAGAAGACATTACTGCCTCTGCAGAGCAATGAAGGGGATTTAACAGAATGTTGTCCTGTGCAGGGATCGGCGGCGAGGCACATTGATCGCCTTCCGTCCAGCTGTCGCGTCGATGGCCATGTGCTGGGCACGTTGGATGCTGAGGTGTTGGCGCGTGGTGATCACCCGGATCCAGGGGACCACCTATTATTATTATTAGTTTTGACTAAGAATGTAATTTATTAAATAAATCAATTTTATTATTTTTATTCTATTTATAAATAAAAATTATAGTGAACTCGGAAGGCTTCTCTCCAAGCTTTTTGAGCATAGGAATAAAATTCTTAAATCAAAATAAATAATTTGTCTTTTTAGGTCCGATAGATCTATGGTCTCGTGACGTTAACCATCACATCATCACACAAAGAAAATATCAAACAATAAAAAATTTAATACCATTGGAAGATTTGTTAACACCTAGTTATATCTAATCATAATTAAGTTGCCATTCACCATTAACAATTTTACATAATGTTACTAATTTCAGAAATAGTATAATATATATTAATCTTAATATTATAAAATAATAATAGAAAATTTATTAATATAATTTTGACGAGGGTCCTAGAGTCAAATTTAGCCGTTATTTCGCTGTTAGAGTCTCTGTTCAGTCTATTTAACATGCTAGGCCGGACGATGAACTACACTAGTTGGTTCGAAACGCGTCAACAAAATCTTTTTTATATGATTTACGCCAAAGCTCTTCTTATAAATAACTAAACTTTACAATTCCATCAAATAAAAACATATTTTTTTTAATAAAAAAATTCATTAAGAGCTTTCATTTAAAAAAACTGAACATATAGGAAATCCATAAATGAATAAGAGATAAAAGATAGAAAGTACATAAAATACAGAAATTCAACCATAATGAATTGACACTATCATTTTTGATAGGAAAAAAATATAACTTTATAGGATTAAAAAAACTTAATTATAATTTTAACTTTATAATATATCTTAAAATGATAAATTCTGAAAAACCAGTTAACCCGGCCAGAAAAAATGAATATTAACTAACTGCGTTGTCATTGCCATTTCAAATAATAAAGAGGTAGTTGTTCGGTGAAGTAGGTATGGACATACTAGTGAATTCAATGGTGTTGATGGCCTACTCCATAATTTTAATTCAGGCCCAAATTTTTGTAAAACGACGTGAAGTCCACCCGGCTGTAACTACTCACGCTACTTTTCTTTCTCCTTGACCTCTCCGCCATGGGGGATGCTCAATCCATGTGGCACTCACACAAACCAAAACTGTGCTCCCAACATCCTCACCACTGGCCATAATAAACCAAAGTATGACAGATTGAGCAATAGATCAAAAATTCATAGGATATAGAGACTGAGAAGCCGAGCCCAGTCACTAGCCCGGGAGGATTTGGGATTCAGAGAAGGCAATGGCGTCCTTAGCTGTGATGTCTTATGGTGCCAATGGTACCAATCTCTCTTTCAGTAAATCCGACTCTGTCATGGGCACCAGAATCAGCAAAAGCAACCTCCTTCAATGGAGCCCAACGAGGTCGAGGGTTAGCAATGGTAAGAGATTTGGTCTCGGTGTCGAGGCCAAGATACGGGAAATCTTCATGCCCGCACTGAGCTCCACCATGACAGAAGGCAAAATCGTGTCGTGGATAAAATCAGAGGGCGAAACGCTCTCCAAGGGGGAAAGCGTGGTCGTTGTCGAGTCTGACAAGGCCGACATGGATGTCGAGACCTTCTACGACGGGATCCTCGCTGCTATTGTCGTCGGGGAAGGCGAGGTTGCCCCTGTCGGAGCTCCCATTGGCCTCCTCGCCGAGAATGAGGAGGAAGTCGCTGAGGCCAAAGCCAAGGCCAACAACGCCTCTGCTCCTTCTTCTTCAGGAGCTCCGCCACCGCCTCCAGAGACCACCCCTGCCCCTTCCCGTGCCTCTGCTCCTGCTCCCACTCCCGCCCCTGCACCTGCACCTCCATCCGACGCCCAGGGCCCCAGAAGAATCATCGTGACCCCTTATGCCAAGAAGCTCGCAAAGCAATACAAGATCGATCTGGCAAACGTGATAGGCACCGGGCCCAATAGTCGCATTACCCCTGCTGACATTGAGGCTGCAGCAGGCGTGACTCCTTCGCCCCCTTCTCCTCCTGTATCTGCTCCTCCTCCTCCTCCTCCTAGTGCTACTAGTACTAGGACTAGTAGTACTAGTGCTACTAGCTCTGCAGCTGTGTCAGGAACCACTGTGCCCTTCACTACAATGCAGTCCGCAGTAGCTCGCAACATGGTGGAAAGTCTTGCAGTGCCCACATTCCGAGTTGGGTATTCAATCACCACTGATGCTCTGGATGCTCTCTACAAAAAGGTTCGATTTCCTTGAATATTCAATTCAATTATTCATTCACTTACTTCTTTTTTTTTTTATCGTTGTTTTTGGTTTTAATTATTTAATTATTATTATTATTATTATATTTATATATAAATACTAAAACAAACCCATCCAAACCAGTGTGCGATATCCATCCTAGAGCTTTTTTTTTGCAAACTCTATGTAGTAAGTCGTAGCTGTGATATGCATCCTAGAGCTTTGCAAGCATATGTAATAAGTTCTCCATGTAAATCCAGATGTTATATGCATTCATTAAAGTTAGGGAGGATTACTTTGTTCAAGGATCCATGTAAATGGGTTTCTGCTAGTGTTCATATTCAATACATGCAGTGCAGGTTTACACACACAATCAAAGAGCAGTGAGGATTGATCACCTTGTTCTAAGATGCATATAGATGGTTCTGTGCTAGTGCAATATCTAGATGCAATACACCTTTACACACAATCGAGAGAGCAGGGAGGGGCCATCACCTTGTTTGACCATGCATATAAATGGGTCTCAGCTACTGTTCATATTCAAACCACACAGCACACTGTTTAGGTGCAAGCAACACCGGATACAGAAAAAGAGTTGGGTTAGAATTCTATAGATTGTTTAGATTCAATGCACCTTCACACACACATCCATGGAAAGTTACATGGATCATCCCTACCCCCACCAGAGCTATAGAATGTGCCTCGCTTTGCTCGATGCAAACGTGAACTTGAAATATCAGATACCCACTGTACCATCTAGATTCAGTGAACACAGTGGCGCACACACACACACATGAAGAGTTGATGGATTACTCCTGTCCCCTTCCAGGCTGTAGACTGCATCTCAGTTCTCTTGGTGCAGATATCAGACCCATGTTTAGATGGGTCTATGCTAATGCCCATATTCAACGCACCCGATACACCATGTAGTCTCAGTGTACCATTGCACATGGGTGCACACATTTACATGACGATCTGATGGATAATCACTGCCCCTACCTGGTCTGCAGAATGTGCCTTGCTTATTTTGGTCCAATAAGGAGGGCATACTGGCTTTTACAGCAGCAGATCATTTCAAACTTAGCAAAACGCTTGACTGTGCACGACTTTAAAATTTGTTTTCTCGTTTCAGAGTGCCTGATTGTCCCATGTTTTGAGTGACGCAGATTAAGTCCAAAGGAGTTACTATGACTGCGCTATTGGCGAAGGCCACTGCATTGGCACTGGCACAGCATCCTGTTGTAAATGCAAGCTGCAAGGATGGCAAGAGTTTTACATATAGTAGTAGCATAAATATTGCAGTTGCAGTTGCAATGGATGGAGGACTGATCACTCCTGTTCTTCAAGATGCAGATAAGGTTTGTGATGCATCTTTCCTCAGTCTTTCTCTGGTAACTCACCATGCACTTCCTCATGGGTAGCCTGCTGTATGTAGACAAGAAGCTGTTAATTTGTAACTCTTTATGCTACAACAGATGGACCTATATTTGCTTTCTCAAAGGTGGAAGGAACTCGTTGGCAAAGCTCGTGCGAAACAACTTCAGCCTCAGGAGTACAATTCAGGTTTTGGTCCAAAATTTAATGAAATGTTTTTGGAGGGCAAATTTAGCTGTGCATTTGCCGATACACAAATCTATTTTAAAACCAGTGCTATCTGCGTGTGTTGTTTTGTTATTAAGCTTATACCTGTCCTTGATATTTCATAGGAACATTTACTCTATCCAATCTTGGGATGTTTGGGGTAGACAGATTTGATGCAATTCTTCCACCGGGACAGGTGAGCATTTGTTTTTATTCTGTCTATACGGAGAATCTTGAGAGGAAAGTTCTTGATTGGCACTATTGTTTATCTATTACTAAAACTTTGTTATATGAGTTCTGCATGGCTTGCAGGGTGCAATTATGGCAGTTGGAGCATCAAAACCTACAGTTACAGCAACCGGAGATGGCTTTCTTGGTGTAAAGAGTAAAATGCAGGTACGATAGTACTTAACTATTCAATGAATTTTAAGTCTCCTACTTGTAAGCCTCTACACCAGGCATCGACCAAGGCATCTGAATCAGGAATGCATGAATGCAAGTTGCAACTCATGTATATCATACATGTCCGGAATGTATATAGCCTATGTGCATGCATGTATTCCCATCACGGGAACCTTTGTGCATTCTTAATAACCAATCAACTTGCAAAAGTGGCTAGAAAGAAACATGCATGGGGCACAAACACACATAAATCTGAAAGTCCTTAGGATTACAAAATATGTTTTCAAGGTCTTATACAGTTTGTTGAATCTTGTCATTATGGCAATCTGAAAATTTTAAGCTTTCATTGTTGAATCCTCCTCCATTCAAGTTTTGCAGAATGCTTGCTACTTACCTTCTTACCATTGTCTGAAAATCTACATTTAATAATGCAAACTATAGTCTATTTTGTTCCAAGTTCGAACAGTGTCATCATTTCAATTTTGTGATAAACTGGGCCTTTGTGTATTGTGTACTTCTAAGCTTATTCCCCAACAATGTGTGAGTGCACCATAATGGCCATATCTTATCATATGAGTTTGGCTATTTACAATTCCATCTGCAGATAATCATTACATATTTGTTGGGCTTGTATTTTCCTAACTAGGGGCAATTTGCTTGACAAATTAACTCTCTGACATACTTATTTGCCTATACATTCTCTATCCATTGTTCATATGAAATCTCACACACAAACACACACACACATATAATGATGATGATATACTTATATGCATTGATTGGTTACAAGGTGAAGGGATATGCCCTTGTCCTTTCATTAACCTATTTATTATTATTTATTATTCATTATTATTATTATTTAAGTTTATTCACCTACTTTTCAAATCTTCAAATAATGAAACCCTAACCCTAGTCTTTAAGATGCTCCAAGATGTTGAAGAATGTAACTAGTGTTGGTCTTCATAATGCATTGATTATCAAGAAGAATTTTTATTTTATTTTATTATAATAAAAGTAATTGACTTATTAAAGCATGGATTTCATGCTTGGTTCAATGGTCAATAGGTCAAAGCACCCATTGAGTGCTCTAGGATTCTTTTGTTGAAGTCAAAGTCAAAGTTTTATGTAAGAAACCCTTATGAGGGCTCATTGTGTCGAAAAAGAAAATTGTTTTATTGTTAAATTTAAGTCCTTTTCCTCCTCCATCAAGTCGGCCTCATGATTAGACTCGTCCACTTTGCAAAGACCATATATATAGAGCATTCGACCTTGTGAAGTGATACTGAATTTTTCATCATCTTTTGATCCACAATTTCAACAGAAAGAGGAGTTGCAATATAGAAGGAAGTTTCTTATGATTACAGGACCGAAGTTCTCTATGAGTACATAATCAAAGCTTGTCAAAAGAAGTGCAAGAATGAAGTTATTTATGGTTGCAGGTACCAAAGTTACAGGAGAATAAAGAGGGCCAAGTATCCTAAAGAATTATTTGATGTAGATTTATGTAGAATTGAATTAGCAAATGGTTTACTTCTTGAAGGGCTGACTTGATGGATGGAGGATGTTCTTAGTCTAAGTCAAAAACATCTTGGTCATCTCATCTTGATTTTACCAGTGGAAGAGTTGGATTGGGTTTTTGTTAAAATTGGCAACTAGGGCCAAATTCCACTATTGGACAACTCATTTGGTGGAGATGATTATTGCATTGAATTCCTCTTTTCGAGAGGACCAAAATCCACCTAAAGATCATCAAATTTGGACAAGTAGAAATGTGTTTTTGAATTTATGCCCACGCATGCACAAATTGTTAAGGTCGGGCACATCATCATGTAGGCTCAAGAAGCCCAATGGACTTGTCACTTCACTCTCAACGACTTGTATAACTATAAGTGACCTCTCATCTCATTTGGCATCATCATCACTCACTCATTCTCTCATTGGTTCGTACAACTATTGAGGATACCTTTTTCTCTCACATATGTGGCAAGGAGGATGAATTTCAGACAAAACTACAAGGCCAAAAATTTCAGATTTTCATGTAGTTTGACCAATGTTGACTAGCATTGACTTTAAATTTCCATGCAAATTTTGACTTTGATCTTTTGGGAGGATCTCTGTCTCATTAGGTCACATTTATTGGCACCAAAAACTGAGGTTTTTGTTTACTTTGACTGTGTTGACTTCAGACCTGCAACTAGGGTTTTTGCAGTAAATTTGACTTTGACTTTGACCAAGTTTAAGGAGGAGTTTTGGGACTATTTTCAAGGCATTTTGACCAGTTGATTAGGCCACATTTGACTAAGGTTGACCAAGCTCTTTTGTGGACTGTTTGCTACTGCACCATTGATTGGTTAGGGCTGATTTGATTGTTGTTGACTGAGAATGATATTGCGGATTTTGACAGGACTCTTTTGGACATCTATTGGCAAATCATTTTTGACTTTTGTACTCTCTCTTTCTTTGCTAAACATTTGATATAAAAAAGAATTGATCAAAGGGTTTCCCCATCTTGGGGTTTTTCCCTGGCATCTGCCAAATCTGGTGTTCTCTTGTTTTGGCTTGGCTTCTGCATTTTTATTGTTCATGTTCTATCTACAGTTGCTGTCAATGTAATTAATGGTTAATGTGATTGCTATTGAAAACTAAATTGGAAATTGTCATTGGGCTGCTAAAAGGACATTGAAGTAATTATGTTAAGCATAGAACAAACCATTGTTAAATATAATTAACATGGTATTGGAGACCAGGTGAAGACAAAGCCCCAACAAGAGAGAGAAAAGCAATCACAAAGAGAGATCTGTTGAACAAGGACAAGCCCCAATGGTTTCTACATCTTATTTCAAGACTGAGGATAAGCTCAAAGACAAATATGACTATCATGCGTGGAAGATGACTTTGGGCTTGACTTTGGAAGAGCATGATGCAATGGATTATGTGCAGGAAAAGTGCTAGAGCCTCCTTCAAACGCAACTGTTGCTACAAAGACAAAGTATAAGAAAGGTGAGGTCAAAGCTAAGAAAATTATCATAGACTCCATTCAAAAGCATTTGATTTCCTATATTTTTGATTTGGGAACATCTAAGGAGATGTACGATAAGCTGTGTTACCACTCAAACTAGCAGGGGTCCTAAAAAGGGAACCTTGAAGGGTTACTACTAGGCTAAGGGCAACAATGGAGTGATAGTCCACTGTCATCTTGGCTAAGGCTCACTACTCTTTACGGACTTTTACCGATGGGAGGAGACCTGTTATGAGAAGGATCACGAAATGGATGGGCCAATGATAACGTGAGGGGTGATCCTGGAAGCCTATTACAAGAGAGGCTCAAATATGTGGCTTGCTTGTCTTGGAAGACAAGATGGAAGGCTCTCTAGGAAGGGCTTGGGGAAAATTTCTAGGGTTAGGCTTTCAGTATGTGTCTTATAAAGGAGATCCCTAGGCCCTAGAATTCTTGTTGAAACTTGGGTTCCAGGTGATTTTTGAAGAATTAACCTTGATAGTGCATGGGACCACACATGACCAAGTGGACCCGAGGTTCAGTTAAGGGGATAAGATTTAGGAACCAATGATATTCTTGACCTAATTAGGGAGGGGAAAGGGATCAAGGAATGAATTTTCAATGAAAGACAATGCAAGGATCCCAATGAGGTTTCTAGCCAAAGGGAAACCAAGGGAAAGCATTGGTCTTCGGGCTAGGGCTTGTGATATCTCAAGATCCCATAGTCGGAATCTCATGAAATTTAAAGGGCTTCTTGAGGACACACCAGCACAGTTGTGGACCAAAAATCAAATTATTTGGATGGCTAGATTGTGAAATAATTGATGCCCTAGTTGACTTAGAGGACTAGACCTAGAAAAGAGGAAAAGGGAGAAGGAAAATAAGTTTAAGGTGATCACCTTTGGGTGGGCCAGTGCCTAATCCCTTGAGGAGATTGGAGTTAGGTACAATTATGACTATGGACCTTTGAATTTTCTAGGTCAAGGAGGCCTCAAAGACAACTTCGCTTGGCACTAAGGTAGCAGCAGAAGCAACTTCAAAGACTTTATACTTCAAATGGCTTGTCAAGATGAATTTCATTAATGAAACATCCCTAGGAATATTCATTCATTATACATGGCCCATACATGAAGCATTCAATATCCAGAAACAAAATTTCCACAACTTTGCATAAGAGATGCAACAAATAAGCCCTAGAATAGCGAAATCCTAGCAACAATGTATGTGACAAAATTAGAAAGAGAGAATAGCATTAAAATGTACTTACGTGTATAAGAATATATCAAACCATCCAAAAACTTGCCATCAAGAAGCTCCAAGACATATGAAAATTATCCAAACATCAATATTCATTCCATGCTCCAAAAATTTGTCCTCCAAGAAGGATAGCGAAAAATCTCTAAGAGATACTAGTTCCAAATCCAAGTGATGATGCTAAAATGAATCCTCATCACTTATATTTATACACTTCTAATGAGTTCGATTTAGCTACTTGGACCTACACTAGCCCCTAAAATAAAAATAATGTGCAAATAACTAACTTTTGGTGACAAGCCCACCAAACTAGCTTATAAACAAAAGAATAAGCCTCTCAAGAGGCTGAATGATCAACAATACATGTCGTTGGGCCTTCTAAGAAGCCTGATGAAGTCCATAAGTGCCATAATGATGAATAGGACTCCCAAAAGTACTTGACAAGGGGTTGGCCCCTTGTTCTACAAAAAAATAACCTTGTAGTGCTCTTAATGGGTGTGAGAGCACACAAGTAACCTCATGGGTCTCCAAGTAGGTCGAAGATGCTTGTAGACCATTTGTAAGGGCTCAGATGATGGTGTAAGTGATGCCACATCAACATACAAGTCCTGGGTCATCTGCCAAGTGCATGGTACAACTGTGGGGTTGGCTGAGCATGGTGAACCAGGTGCATCTTCTTCCTCCAATAGGTGAATCTCGAGCAATCTTTGAACATTTCTAGGGATCCATGGGTTGAAAAATCTGGGGACAGCTAGATTAGATGATTTCTCTTTTTTGATCACTTCTTGTGATATCTTTTTACTTATCTTTATTAACTTATTCTTCAACTTGATTATTATTGTGTTCTCTTCATCAAACGACTACCAAACCAACAATAAATAACAATAAGACAAAGGACACAAGGTATAGGCGATCAGCTAGGGCCAAAACCTCTCCAACTTGAGAATAAGACCCACAAGAATTCTTCTCTTCTTATAAAACTTCAATTGACGAATTCCAAGACCTATGACCTTTGACCAAGACTCCTCCAAGACCATGTCAACCTTCCTTCTTGATTTACACAACTTCCAGCAACAAACTTCGACCTTTTGGCAACTCCTTTAGAAACTTTGATCCACAACAACATTTTTTGCAACTTCGACCTAGTAGATTCACAAGTTTGACCTTGATGCAAATTCCCAACTTCAACCTTGCAGCTTCACAACTTCAACCTAAAAGCAGCTTCATAGCTTCGACTTTGCAGCTTCACAGTTTCAACCTAGAAGCAACTTCACAGCTTCGACCTTGCAGCTTCACAACTTCAACTTTGCAGCTTCATAGTTTTGACGTAGAAGCAACTTCACAGCTTAGACTTTGCAACTTTATAGGTTCAATCTAGAAGCAACTGCACAACTTCGACCTTGCAGCTTCATAGCTTCGACTTTGCAGCTTCACAATTTCGACCTTGCAACAACTTCACAACTTCGACCTTGCAGCTTCATAGCTTCGACTTTGCAGCTTCACAACTTCGACCTTGCAACAACTTCACAACTTCGACCTTGCAGCTTCACAACTTCAACGCAACTTCACAACTTCGACCTTGCAGCTTCACAACTTCAATGCAACTTCACAACTTCGACGCAACTTCAGTAACTGTAGAAACCCTAACGCGAGAGAGAGAGAGAGAGAGCCAAAACTTGGATCTTGTTCTTCATCCTTTTCTAGCTTCTATCTTGAGGAGATTGAACTTGCTTGAGAGTGTGTCCAAATGAGGTTGAGTTCCTTCTTATATATAGGCTTTTGAGGAGTACAATTTGCTTTCCTTAGGTTGACTTGTCCCTTCATGTAGGCCGACTTGACCTTTGTGCCATGACGAGGTCTTGGAGGGTCTTTTGACTCTACTTTGACTCAAATAAAGTTTCTTTACAATATGTAACACACCCAAATGGGTCTTCAATACATGACAATGACTCGATTGACTTTATGATTAACCTAGAAGCACTCTGTGGGTGCTTGACCTAAAAATAAATTTTCCTTGAGCATGAAACCCATGCTTCAAGAATAACAATAAGAAAATATTTTTCTCTTTTCATTAAATACATAAAATCATGATTACATGTCATTATCTTCAACCTAGTTAAATATTTCAACACCATGGAGTGCTGTCTACTATAGTGAAGGCCCATGGCTGTCAACACGCACCCTACATGTGCCATGTAGTCTTTTGGAGGGTTAGGACCTCGTATAGGGAGACCAAACCCAAAATGGAGACCATCTGCAATCTTGCATAAGATCCAATGCGTCCCCTAGCCTCCTAGTACAAAAACTCATTAAAGGAAATCAAGTTAAAGAGCTTACAAATCATGAATAACAGGTGGGCACTTCATAATGGCATGCCCTTCCATAGTGGGCTTTGGCATGTGCTAACGTCTCCAAGCTCCAAATGGGGTTAACCAAGTATCCTATTAGGTGGTTTCTACCTCTAAAGGGGATAGTATGTTCAAGGTGCTAATGTCTCCAAGCTCCAAATGGGGTTAACCAAGTATCCTGTTAGGTGGTTTCTATCTCCAAAGGGGATAGTATCTTCAAGGTACATTCTTCAAAGGGTGGTGGCATGTGATAAAGCGATGAATGAAAGGGGCAACTCTAGGCCACATGCTGGGGTACAAGGGTAGCTAATAAAAGGGAAGCCCACACTTGGGTATATAATGTATAGAAGGGAGCAATTGTGGTGCATGAGGTACCCTGTCCTTGATTTTTCCACCCTTCTTTATATGCCTTTTGCCTTTCATGGTTTTTCTTTTATTAATTGCTCGGGGCTCAAGGGATAAGAGCATGATGTGTAAGGTATAACAGTGGTTACCTCTTTAAGGTAGGGCGGTTCATTGCCTACCAGAGGTTGGGACAATCATGGGTTCTTGAATGATAAAGGCGACTCATGTAGGGCCTATAGGAACCAGGGTGATGGCCATGAAAATGGGGTAGAGCTCATGTATTGGATTTTTCCCATATGCTAAATGTGTTTGTCCCGACCATCTTTTGCATTTTGTGGTACATTTTCCTGTTGAATGTGGCCAATTATACTTTTAGTTTTCTTTTCAGCTACATCAACATTCGGGTTATCATTTCAGGCCCGACCCAAGGTGTGGGCAAGGGGAGGGGGAAGGCTAACCCATGTGGACCTAGTTGAGGAATGTGGACCCAGGTGGGAGAAATGATGAATGGGGTTATAATGAGTGGAAGGGGAGTGATACGTGTGGATGAGGGAGCACGTAACCAAAATCAAGGTTTCCCATGTAGTACAATCCCTAAAGCCTAAAGGTTAGTAAAAGAGATCCCATGGGACTAGGGTGCAAGGTTAACATCAAAAGAGGTCCAGGGGACAAGAGCACAGACCTAGCCCATACTCAATTACTAAATGACAAGGCATACCTTTAGGTTTGAGAGGCCCACCTTCAGACATATGATCATGACAGATGGGTGAGGGACCACATGGCTGGCTCAAGTGGCAGAGAAATGGCACAACAAGCTAGTTAGTGGTTGCAATGGGCTGTTGGCTGCTGGCTAAGGACATCTTGGAGAAATTTTTTCTCCTAGGGATATCACCCACAAAATAGTGGGTAACAAGCTGGTTGGGATGTTCAAAGTGAACAATGCAAATCAAATCCTCTTTCTCAAGAACAAGTTGAAGGACATCATGATGGATAAAGGGGAGTCTATCCAATCCTACTTCATGAGAATAACACAAATCAAGAATGACCTTCTATCTATCGGAGAAGTTATTTATGACAAGGAGCTCACTCTCATTGCACTTGGAGGTCTTCCAAGATCATGGGATGTGTTTAACATTACCATTCTCAACAATGATAGGATCCCTGGTTTTGATGAATTATTGACTCGATGCACTCAAGAGGAGACAAGGATGATGGAGAGAGATAAGCCCTCAAATGGAAATGAACTTGCTGCTTTCTCTGCTCATGCAAAGAGGAAAAATAATGTTGGTCCAAGGAGATAGGGTCAAGGATTCTGTTAGCATTAGGTTTACACCTTCATTTCAAGGCAATGATATCAATCCATCTTTTGCAAGGTCATAATATGTAAAGGAGATATTGTATTCTTTGTAAAGTTTTCTAAGCCTAGGGAAATGTGTCATTACAACTCTTTTACCTAACCCTAAGTCTATACAAAATTTTGCATAGTGATTTGACCTATAGTAAAATTTCGGCTGGTGCTACGAAATGTTTTCGTAGCGCTTTTTGAAAAAATATAAAACTTGATTTCCAACCTGTTAACCCATCTTTTTTTCGTAGCGCTTTTTGAAAAAATATAAAACTTGATTTCTGACCTGTTAACCCATCTTTTTTGAGCGCTCAAGTGGTGATTTGTAAAATATTGGTCCTCCACTTGTATGACATGAAATTTGCTAGCATTTTTGAGCCCAATTGAGCCATTTAAGATCAAACCCTAGTTTTCCAACAAACCTAGATTTGTAGTTTTCCAGTGCAAAAAGGTTGCTAGTTGTCTTGCAGTCCTTTGTTAGGGTATTTTAAGGTTAGTAAAGGTGTTTGCAAGACTTGGAGAATTGTAAATGGGCCAGTCTGGCTACGTGAAGAAGTTTGAACCCGATGGCATGTAGTTCAAAGTGTACCCTGAAATGATTGATCTTTTCAGAGATGCAGGTTGGGAACCAATCTTTTAGCGTTTTAATGGGTATAACCTCAGTTGGTTCCATGATTTTATCTTCTCCTTCGATGGCAACACAACTAGAATCAGGACATTGCAGTCCCCTGTCACAGAGGAGTCTATTGTTGAAGCAACGGGTTTACCAGCAAAAGGTGAAAGATGGTTCAAGTTGCTAAATGTGGATTTAAATTTCTTCCTGAAAGAAGATTGTCAAAATGAATATTGGGATGCAGGGGTCCTCCAAAGCAAATTGAAACCTTAATGGGCTGCAACACTCAGAACTGTCCAACTTTTCTTCACCTGTGAAGGTAGGTATTCCAAAGCTTACCTATATCACATGAGGTTTCTTTGTCACTTAGCGGACTTTAGGAAAATGAATTTGCCATATTTCCTACATCAAAATTTGTTGAAAATGTGCACTAAGGCAAGGAAGAGACCTGAATTACAAGTTCATGATATTTGTCATCACAGTTTCATTAAGATTTTATATACTCATGAGTGAATAAGCAAGCAGAACAATTAAGGCAAATGAGGCAGAGGAACCCAAATGCACCTGTACCTAGAAGATCAAAACGAAGCCAAAACAAATTTCCTTCTTAAGTTGTAGCTCATGAGACCAAAGGGGAATCTAGCCAACCCCAAGTTGAAAAACATGAGGAGGTCCCTGTGAAGATGCCAAAGGTTGAAGCTTATGAAGGGAAGACTAGAAGCCAAAGAAGCCAAAGAAGCCAACATAGAATTATGGTAGGAGGAAGAAACAAAACAAAAAATCTCAAAAAGAAAAAAGGGCAAACAAAAAGTTGAAACAAAGGATGAGGAAGTCGAGACAAAGGTTAGGGTTTAGGGCAAAAGACCTTACACTCGTCCTACTAACAAACTGAGGTTGAATTTCAATGCTAGAATGAATCCTAAGTTCAAAGGAACAATTATCATTCTTGGTGCAAAAGAGAAAACATAACAAAATTTAAAGAATGAAAAAAAGATAGAGGAAAACAGAGCATGTTGAGAAGAAGAAAAGAAAAACCCTAAAAGCTAACAAAAGTCCACAAAAATTCACTAGAAGGATGACAAGGAGTCAAAAGAAGCTGGATATCCTTGCTCAAGTTGTAGAAGACATAGAGAAATGATCAGTTTACTTCATGGGGCAAAGTATTAGTCAAACCCTAGTTTTGTTGCACAAACCCTAATGGTCCCTCAACAATTTGGCCTACTCAGTTTAATCTTTAAGTAGTAAATGATTTTTTGATATACTCTGGTCATATATTAGAGGTTTTTGTGGCCGAGGAAGTGTAGAGAATACAAGTCAACATAAGGAAAAACAACCTTCAAGTAACAAGTTTACCAACACTCTGTTTTTCTTGTTTTAGTCGCGATGTTCAAACAAAGATTCCAAGTAGGTGGTAATGATTCATGAATTTTAAAAAACCTCAAGAGGTTTTTGTTATGAACGGGCTGATTTCAAAAGCCTCTTTCAGATTTTATCTAGACCTCATGGTTTAGAAATTACAGAGGAATGTTCGAGGCCAAGTTTACAGATTTTGTAATTTTGTATTTTCTTGTTTTAGTCATTGTTTTCAAAAGCTGTTTCCAAACAGATGGAGATGAATTTGGAAAACCACAAGAGGTTTTTGGAGCTAATGGATCAATTAACAAAAACCTCCCTTCGTTTTCTAACATGTGTCATGGTTTGGAAGATCTGAATGTACCTTTGGACCTTATTTTTAGGAATTTTCCAAAATTTTCGAAATTCTGTTTCCTATAAAGATGCCAAGTCAACAATTGAAGGCCACCTCACCGAATTCAACTTAGAGAGCACACTAAAGATGGGTTTTTAGATCTATTTCTTTTGGATCATGATGGTTATTGGAATTAATACTTTCCACAATTTGTGGATCTGAAACTCTATTGTATTTTCCTATGTAGTACATGAAAAATATGGAGAAAGGGTTTGTTTTTTGAAAATATATAGTCACTGTCTGTGTGTTTAGAATGCTTTATTCATTTCATTTGCCAAAATCAGTAGATTCTAACTAGTGATATAAAGATCCATGCCATAGTAGGTTCTAGTATGTACTCTCTCTCTTTTTTTCTTCAGTTTTTCCTTTATAATCTCATGAATGCATTCCTTTTGAATGTTTGGAAAAGATTATTTGATTCAAAACTCATCTCTGTGTTGATGCTCTCAGTTAAGTTTTTCAAAGGTTCCAATTTTGATTTTCTAAAGCTACCATATGATTCACTGTACATGCCCTAGTAGTGTATTGTTCTCCTTTTTTCTTCATCCATATACAACAAATGGGAAAGGTCTAGGATCTGCTATCCACCTTGCCTTTATCAATCCTGATCAGAAAACCAGTTATCTTGGTAAATTAATCTAAACCCTAGCTATTTGACTCCATCACCCAATGAACTATTGACTTCAGGCCCAACCAAACCCTACATCAACACAACCTATCTAAAGATCTAGCCATTGTGTAAAGGTCAGAGAGAGCCCTCTTTGGATTGAAGGGGCTAGCCTTCAATCTATAAGTTGGACTGAAAAGGTTACCTTGGTAACTTCTCTCCTACAACCAAGAGAATATTTCTGAGTGATAATAAATTCAACAAGGGATTCAAAGAAGGAAGAAAAGGAAGGTGCTACAATTGCAATAGGTTTGGCCATTATGCTAGAGAGTGTCCTCACAAGAAGAATCATCCAAGGGATGATGACGACAACAACAACAATTTCAAAGGCAATGGCAATCAAAGGAACAACAGGTTCAACAACAAAGGAAAGAGGAATGCTCTTGCTGTTTGAAATGGAAATGGTCGACCTCCCAAAAGGACGAGTAATACCAGATATGATGAAAGTAATGCTGTAGAAAAACAAAATGAGTTTTATCTTAAGCAAAGTCTTTTGGTAGAAATCACATAAGAGAATTTTTTAGCTGATGCATTTCGAACCAATAAGTGTGGTTCATCATCAGGACTAGATGAAGAGGCAGACCATGGAAAAGGCTTAAATAGAGAGCAAAAGCCAGATCTGTCTTCAACTTGGAAACCCTTATGTGAAACCATTCAAAGTGATGAAATTTAATAGCAGTGGTCCTTCCATATAGGGTAGTAATTTTTGTATTCAAGCTTCTGTGATCCATAATGAATTAAACAGTCTTTCGGTAGAAATCACATAAGAGAATTTTTTTGGCTGTCGTGTTTCGAACCAACAAGTGTGGTTCATCATCAAGACCAGATGAAGAGGCAAACCATGGCAAAGGCTTAAATAGAGAGCAAAAGCCAGATTTGTCTTCAACTTGGAAACCCTTACGCAAGACCGTTCAAAGTGATGAACTTTAATAACAGTGGCCCTTTCGTATAGGGTAGTAATTTTTGTATTTAAGCTTCTGTGATCCATAATGAATAAAGCAATCTTTCGGTAGAAATCCCATAAGAGAATTTTTTGGCCGACGTGTTGGAACCAACAAGTGTAGTTCATCATTAGGACCAAATGAAGAGGCAGACCATGTTAAAGGCTTAAATAGAGAGCAAAAGCCAGATCTGTCTTCGACTTGGAAACCCTTACGTGAGGCCGTTCAAAGTGATGGACTTTAATAGCAGTGGCCCTTCTGTATAGGGTAGTAATTTCTGTATTCAAGCTTCTGTGATCCATAATGAACCAAGCAAAGTCTTTCGGTAGAAATCATATAAGAGAATTTTTTGGCTGACGCGTTTCGAACCAATAAGTGTGGTTCATCATCAGGACCAAATGAAGAGGCAAACCATGGCAAAGGCTTAAATAGAGACCAAAAGTCAGATCTGTCTTCAACTTGGAAACCCTTACACGAGACTGTTCAAAGTGATGAACTTTAATAGCAGTGCCCCTTCCGTATAGGGTAGTAATTTCTGTATTTAAGCTTCTGTGATCCATAATGAATTAAGCAAAGTCTTTTGGTAGAAATCACATAAGAGAATTTTTTGGCCGACGTGTTTTGAACCAACAAGTGTGGTTCATCATCAGGACCAGATGAAGAGGTAGACCATGGCAAAGGCTTAAATAGAGAGCAAAAGCCAGATCTGTCTTAGACTTGGAAACCCTTACGCGAGACCGTTCAAGGTGATGAATAGCAGTGGCCCTTCTGTATAGGGTAGTAATTTATGTATTCAAGCTTCTGTGATCCATAATGAATTAAGCAAAGTCTTTCAGTAGAAATCACATAAGAGAATTTTTTGGTCTACGCGTTTCGAACCAACAAGTGTGGTTCATCATCAGGACCAGATGAAGAAGCAGACCATGGCAAAGGCTTAAATAGAGAGCAAAAGCCATATCTGTCTTCAACTTGGAAACCCTTAGGTGAGATCGTTCAAAGTGATGAACTTTAATAGCAGTGGCCCTTTCGTATAGGGTAGTAATTTCTGCTCTATCTACTGCCTCTCCTTTGGATACTTTGGATCACGGGTTGATTGATAGTGGAGCCTCAAGGCACTTCACTGGGTACAAGGAGGCCCTCTCAAATTTGGTTGAATCATACTTGGAGATAATGCCACTTACCCCGTGAAAGGGATAGGTATTGTTACTCTTCACTTGAATCAAGGTCAAACCATTCATCTACAAGATGTATTGTATGTGCCTGATTGGAAGAAGAACGTAATGTCCATTTTTGTGATGGAAGATAAAGGCTTCAAGGTAGCATTCGTTGATGGAAGGTACGTATTTGGCAAAGAAACCCTAAATATGCTTTTACTCTCGGATTTAGGGTTGATGGTCTCTATCAAGTTGGTTGACGTCCTCTGGGAGCTTTGGTGAGCGATACTTCACTTCAATCTGAGCTGTGGCACCGGAGATTTGTCCACTTACATTACAAAGCCTTACCTGCCTTGCCTGGGCTAAGGAAGATGGTCACAGGTATGCCTAAGTTCAACATGAATCATGAAGGTGTTTGTCAGGGATGTGCAACTGGAAAACTTACAAGGGGACCATTCTCTTCTAGTGAAAGCCAAACACCAAATATTCTTCAATTGGTCCATTCTGACCTATCTGGTATGTTGCCTGTAACATCATTGGGAGGATACTTATATTATGCAATGTTTGTGGACAACTTCTCATGCACAACATGGATCTATTTCTTAAAGAAGACGGATGAAGTGTTCAAATAGTTCTGTTCTTTCAAATCCTTGGTGGAAAATCAAACAGGGAAGAAGATCAAAATATTGAGGATTGACAATGGAACTGAATATGAATCAAATGAATTCAATGACTTTTGTAGAGAGGCTAGCATTAAGAGGGGGACAACTGTTCCATACACCCCTGAGCAAAATGGAGTTGTTGAAAGGAAGAATCGAACAATCATGGAAGCCACTTGTGTCATGCTCCATGATCAAGGTCTATCGAACTTCTTATGGGGAGAAGCTGCCAACGCTACCATGTATGTTCAAAATAGGAGCCTGCATCAAGCATTGGATTTCAAGACACCCGAGGAGGTTTTCACTAGTAAGAAACCTGATGTTTCTCATTTTAGAGTATTTGGTTATCTCGTATATTTTCATGTGCGTAAAGAGAAAAGAAGCAAGTTGGAAGCTTCTAGGAAGAAAGGAATATTTGTCAGTGATATGGAAAATTCAAAGGCATATAGAATCTATGTGCATGGTCAAAGAGATGTGGAAGTAAGTCGTGATGTCATCTTTGAGTAAGATACTGCCCTTGGGAAAGTCAGAGATCTCCCTATCCCAAGGGAGGACGATGATGATGCTTTCGAAAAACATGATGAACCTCTGACAGATGAGCCTATCCTTGATGTTGAAGGCCCGACGAATCTTATTGATCCACCTCTTAGTGGTCCCTCTACTTCAAGGAAAAGACCTTTGTGGCTCAAAGATACTCTCAAAGGTGCTGAAAAACATATTGCTCCAAGAGGGACATTTCGCGAATCTAAGAACCCGAACAAGTATCAAGGGTACTCGCTGCCATGAGTACTATTGTTCTGCTGAACCATGCATGTTCGGAGAAGCTATGAAACACAAAGTATGGAAGGATGCGATGGATGAGGAATATGAATCTATTATGAAGAATGATGTCTAGGATGTGGTGCCTAGACCCAAGGCCAAGTCTATGGTCACTTCTAAATTGCTTTACAAAATTAAACAAGGAGCTGATGGTAGTGCTGAAAAATATAAGGCTAGGTTCGTTGCTCGAGGCTTTTCTCAATAAGAAAGAATGGACTATGATGAGATATTTGCACTGGTTGCCCCATATACCACTATCTAACATATTATTGCTCTTGATGGCACTCAAGGATGGAGCTTACATCAAATGGACGTTAAGACTGCTTTCTTACATGGCTCGCTTCAGGAGGAAGTCTACTTGGAACAACCTCAGGGGTTTGAAGTTCAAGATCGAAGGACTCATGTATGCAGGTTGAAGAAAGCCCTCTATGGGTTGAAGCAAGCCCCTAGGGCTTGGTAAGAGAGGATTGAAAGTTATCTTATGAAGCTGGGATTTACAAGGAGCTATGTTGATCCAAACCTACACTTCAAGGTTGAAAAGGACATGTCTCTCATTTTGGTCCTTTATGTTGATGATCTCATTTTGACTCATGCAGACCCTCTCATTTATCAATGCAAGAGGGAGTTGACTTTTGAGTTCGAGATGAAGGACCTAGGTCTAATGCACTACTTCCTAGGGCTCGAGGTTTGGCAAAAGGCATGTGAGATTTTCCTTTCTCAAGGTAAATACATTTTGAAGCTATTAGAGAGATGTGGGATGGTGGATTGCAAATCTGTGACTACTACGATGGAACTAAACTTCAAAAAGCTATGTGGAAGTGCTGTTGGGCCCAAATTGGCAAACCCCTCTGAGTATAGGCAACTTGTGGGGGCCCTAATGTTCTTGGTAAACTCCTGATCTGACATATGCTTCGCTGTGAATACGTTGAGTCAATTTATGGTCGAGCCTCATTACATACATTGGATTGCAACTGAGAATCTGTTGAGATATCTCCGTGGCACAATCAACTATGGACTGAGATACACTGCCCGAAATTTGAGGCTACATGGATATACTGATGCTGACTGGGCTGGTTGTGTGGTGTATTGAAAGAGCACGTCTGGATGTTGCTTCTCATTGGGGTCTACTTCGATTTCTTGGATGAGCAGGAAGCATAAATCAGTTGCTCTAAGCACCGCCGAGGCCGAATACATTGTAGCTAGTATGGCTTGTTGTGAAGCTATTTGGTTGAGGAAGCTCTTTAGTGAGCTATTTGAGCACGTGCTGGATACCATCGTGATCTATTGCAACAACCAAAGTGGGATTCGCCTTTCAGAGCATCTTTTGTTCCACAATTGCTCCAAGCAAATTGATATTAGGTACCACTTTATCCGGGATATGGTACAATGGGGAGTAATAAGGCTCCAACACATTGTGATTGATGAGCAGATTGTTGGCATTATTATGAAGCCCATGGGGAAGGTCAAATCTTAGTCTTCCAAGAGAGACTTGGAGTTGTGGAAGGACCCTCCCGTGAGGGTCTCGCTTGAGTTGGACATTGAGCTCTGGGAACTCCTAGGGGCTTGGGGTACTTCTTAGAGCTATGAGCAACCCTAGGGTGAGTGGTTCACCTTCCCCTATAGGTGCACTGTGTACAGGGTGAGTGGTTCACCTTCCCCTGTGATACTCCATCATGGTTGACATGTGTGTAGGGTGAGTGGTTCACCTTCCCCTGTGATACTCCATCATGGTTGACATGTGTGTAGGGTGAGTGGTTCACCTTCCCCTGTGATACTCCATCATGGTTGACATGTGTGTAGGGTGAGTGGTTCACCTTCCCCTGTGATACTCCATCATGGTTGACATGTGTGTAGGGTGAGTGGTTCACCTTCCCCTACGATTGATGACACGTGTGTAGGGTGAGTGGTTCAACTTCCCCTACGATTGATGATATATAAGATGAGTGGTTCACCTTCTCCTATGGCATATTAGCAAGAGTGGTTCACCTTCTCCTGCAGATGCACCAACATACATCCTACCCATGTAGTCCGAGACTCACGGGAAGTACCTCTCATCTGGCCATTGAGTTGGGAAAAGTGGATAGGGAGCATAGCACTACAAATGGATGCATCGTGTACTGTCGTACAACCTATGTCTAAGATGCATGTTGTTCAACAACTTGATCATTCAGGATCAAATCTGATCGGGGTTCTACCCCTGGACTGACTTTTGTTAGTGGAGAGTGGCAAGGTCTTGTGACTCACTCTTGATCAATTCTTCTTCATTATTACATCATTGTTCAGTAGAGTTGAGACGAGATACCAAGATGGTACATTGCGACAAGATGGCATGATGATCGATGATGATGGATGGATTGGTAGGGGAATTCTTCTTAGGTGAGAGGAAGTGTTAAAATTGGCAACTAGGGCCAAATTCCACTATTGGACAACTCATTTGATGGAGATGATTATTGCATTGAATTCCTCTTTTCGAGAGGACCAAAATCGACCTAAAGATCATCAAATTTGGACAAGCATAAATGTGCTTTTGAATCTATGCCCATACATGTGCGAATTGTCAATGTCGGCCACATCATCATGTAGGCTCAGAAAGTCCAATGGACGAGTCACTTTGCCCTCAATGACTTGTATAAATATAAGTGACCTCTTACCTCATTTGGCATCATCATCACTCACTCATTCTTCTCTCTCCTCTCATTGGTTCATACAACTATTGGAGATAGTTTGTTGCTGATTTCACCATCGTTGACTTACTGGTTAGGGCTGAATTTGAATGCAGTTGACTGTAGATTTGACAAGGCTGTTTTGACTGTGATTTGACAAGTTAATTTTGACTTTTTGTACTTGCTCTCTCTGCTGAACATTTGATATAATAATATGAAGATTTGATTAAAGGGGTTTCCCCACATTGGGGTTTTTCCCTGGCATCCACCAAATTTGGTGTCCTCTTGTCTTGGCTTGTCTTCTGCATCTTGTTTCATGTTCTGTCTACTTTTACTGTCAATGTGATTAATGGTTAATGTAATTGCTATTGGAAAACTAAATTGAAATTGTCATTGGGCCGCTAAAGGAACATTGAAGTAATTGTGCTAAGCATAGAACATACCATTTTTATCTGAAATTAACATGAGGTATATGCAATGTGCAGCACATTGAGTCAAAATATGGTCCTATATTTTGACTCTAGCAGATTTCCAACAAAAACATAGTTTGAGGCATTATTTGTGATGATCTGCACAATATTTTGCTCCCCAACTGTCCTAACCGTCTCATCCAAAAGCTCAAATAACAGATTTGCATCTTTCACCCTATTAAATGCATCAACTAATTTCAAAAACATGGTTCCTTGAGGGAAAGGGACAAGGAAATTTATGATAATGCTATTCTTTCCACCAAGCCATCCATTTGACATGATGGAACCCAACAACACTCAACCAGTCTTGAAGGAGACCTCATACTGAACTTCACCTTGAAACAGTTCGTTTGAATTGATTGAGACAACGCACTAGGCATTTTTTCAATTTGAAAGACACGGGGTTTGACTTTTCTCCATCTATGTGTACATGAATCATGAGATATTTTAATATAATATTTTTGGGTACATGTTCATCGCATACCTCAAAGTGATTCCATCTTCTTCAAGAAGTACCCTCCTGTGAATTGTATATGTATATTATTGCTGCCCTTAACCCATTGTCCCTTGAAAATTTGGCTGTGTGCTCACACTGTTCCTGTCACTATTTTCCTATTTCCTATCCTTGTTCCCTGTTTGAGAAACATATGCAACATAGGTATTTTTTTGTCCTTTCTTATTTTAACATTACGGATGTTAATTTTTGTTGCAACTTATTTATTACCAATATAATACATTAAATTATGATCACTTATTTGGATTCACTAAAGTTATGATGTTTCCATAAGCGAGATAATGAAGAGTTTGACAAATGTATAATTTGGTAGTTAAAAAATATGTGATGCCTTATTGGTAATTTGCAAATCCACTTAGCATTATAGTTCCAACCGATGTGGAAAAGGTTGAAGTCGAGATTAAATCGGCAAGGGTCCAAAAGTTGAAAAACTCATTAAAGTCTGGAGTTTTTTGAAAAAGTCGGCAAAATTAAAAAAGCACAAAAACTTTATTTTTTTTTAGTATCTAAAGTATCCACAACATCAAATAAATGCATTTCTACATAAACATGTAAAGAAATCTAATATATAATATATATATATGAAGTCTAGTGCTACATCACATATCAAAATAGTGAATCAACTCTTGAATCTTGAGTCTTGGTTGAATTGAGGCTTCTGTGTTCCATAACATTTATAAGAAATATTTCGGCATAAATCACATGCAGAAAATATTTGTCAACGCGTTTCGAACCAACAAGTGTGGTTCATCGTCAGGACAAGTTGAAGAAACAGATCCAACTTAGCATATTAAATAGTCTGAGCAGAGCCTCCAATGGCTAACTTGACCAACGACTACTTTTGACTTTGGGACCAAGGTCATAAAAAATTATTATAATTTAATGGACATTAGTTATATTAGGTGACCAATAAAAATATATAAATATATAAAATAATTTAAAAGGTGTTAATGGTTAGTTAAACAGGTTTTGTTTATTAATTAAAAATTATAAGTTATTTAGTATTTAAATGGGAATTTCAGGACAAGTTGAAGAAACAGATCCAGCTTAGCATATTAAATAGTCTGAGCAGAGCCTCCAACGGCTAACTTGACCAACGACTACTTTTGACTTTGGGACCAGGGTCATAAAAAATTATTATAATTTAATGGACATTAGTTATATTAGGTGACCAATAAAAATATATAAATATATAAAATAATTTAAAAGGTGTTAATGGTTAGTTAAACAGGTTTTGTTTATTAATTAAAAATTATAAGTTATTTAGTATTTAA
>APFE031544361.1:67715-80663 GCA_000404065.3 Pinus taeda
AAATGAAATAAAAATAAATAAATCAAGCGAGCGACACAATCTAAAAAGAAGGAGGATAAGAACAGGGTCAAATGAAAACTACAGAGCCAAAAGGAGAAACCCTAGGAGGAAGGAAAAGACAAGGCTCCACGGAAAAAGATTCGCGAAATTAAGGGAAACATCGAAAGCTAGAAAAAGCAAGACTAGGAAGAAAGGGCAGGGATCTAGCAGCTACTGATCTTCCAGCTGTCATCTCTATTGAGATTGTTCGGCCTTCTTTCAATTTCAATAGCTTCCCTGAATTTACAGTGATGGAACTGCGCAACCTTGGCAATAACCTTGGCCTCCTCAATACAAACCTGATGCTTGGTCTTTTCCGCATGCTCTGCTAACGCTGAAGATTTGGTTCTCCCATGTCTTGGGTCAGCTGCATGTTCGCTGATCCTTTGATGGATGGAGCGCCTTGTTTCCCCGATATAGGGGGTCCCACAAGAACAAGGGATCAAGTAGATACCCTTCATGTCTTTAGGGTTAATGTGATCTTTCACCGATCGGAGGGATTTGCGAATAGTGTTGAGGGGCCTCAAGGTTGAGGGAATATTTTTGTCTTGATGATGAACCACACTTGTTGGTTCGAAATGCGTCGACAGATATTTGTTGCATGTGATTTACGTCGAAATATTTCTTATAAATCTTGAGTCTTGTTTGAGTCTCAACTCTCAAGAGTCAAAATATCAACAAAAAATATAATAAATGTATATCATGAGTCGTCTACATGTCATAAAGTAATCAGTCACTGAGATCCTTTGCCCCTTTTACAGGAATAGGGAATGCCTTTGCCTCTTCCTCTAGAGGAAGAAGGCCCAACCCTTGGAAATACAAATGGAGTCAGTGGTCCTCTAGAAGCTGATGAAAAAGGTGGCCTTTGTCCTATGCTGCTGCTGCCCATCCTAGATGGTGTCACCTCCTCCTCATCATCCTCATCCAACTCTGCCTCTTGACCCTGATGCTCCTCCTCCTCCTCTACCTTTGGCTCTCCCTCCCTTGCAACTATTACCTCCTCTGGATCCACATCTAACCAATCTGGGATCGAGTCCATGGTCAGCCTCTCAATCTCGACCCTCCATGCAATAGTGGTATCAATATTGTCCAATGAGATGGCTTCCACATTAGGAGGTTTCTGAAGTTGTCTCACCCACAATCGAAGATTGTAGTAGACGTAGACCATGTCATTGAGGCTTTGGGACTCCAATCTGTATTAGGGTCATAGATTGTAAATTAGTGCTTAGAAAATTTAAATATAAAAAATAATCAAATGAATTCAAAAAATTTAATTTGAAATATTTTTACTTGTTGCGCTTTTTGCTGTCTATTTTGTCAAATACGCTTCAGTTGCACTCACACCCAAATGAACTACATGTTTGGCTGAGCACTCGAATGGCAACCTTTTGGAGATGGGATAACCTGCCACCATAGCTTGTCCACCAATACCTGTTGCGCTTTTTGTTGTGTATTTTCTCAAATACACTTTAGTTGCGTTCACACCCAGAGGAACTACATGTTTGGTTGAGCTCTCGAATGGCAAACTTTTGGAGATGGGGTACCCTGCCACCATAGCTTGTCCACCAAGCATCGGCAAGTTAAAAGAAAAATGAGAAACATAAAAAAAAACGTTGAAATTCTAAACTTGGAAGTTTGAAACAAACTAAAGCTTACTTGGCATTTTGGTCATCCTATTCTTAATAGCCATGGTAAAACCAAATGTGCCACCTCCCATCCTATATATCTCCATTTCTTTAGAAATATCTTCATGTTATTGCTCAGATGCCACCATCCTCTCAACACAAGGAAGAATCCATCCATCACCTTGACATCAAATCTGAAACCACAGGGGTAAGCAAATACGGGGTTGAGGTAGTGTTGTAGTGGCTACAACCATCCTCCAAAATTTTGCCTTAGCTTTGTTTTGGAGCCTCCCTACCAACCATCCTTAGCAGCATGTCTTGCATTGCCCAGGTACATATGCTTTCAGTTGAGTTTTTTAGCTTATCAACTTGTGTTTGCTAACTTGTTTACTTTTCACCCGCAAGCTGACATCCCGTGACTTGGTTTTCAAATGGATCTTGTGCTAGCTTGGAGAATTGCGTAGAATTGGAGGGCAACCAGCCTTGCTCTCCAAAATTGCGCAAAGTAACTAGGCAACCAGCTGCTCTCCAGAAATGCGCAGAGCAAGCAGACTACCTTCCCCCTGAAAATCGCGCAGAGCAACCCATCACTGGGCTTGCTCTCAGAATTTGCTCAGTTCTGGCTGGTAACCTTGGCTTCAGTCTAGAAATTGCACAGAGCCTGAGGGGCAGCAAGAGCGACTCAACCTAGAAATTGCGCAGAAGTCATCCAGAGGCTTGCAGTCCGTTGCATGTGCTCCCAAGTTGATCGGTTCACTCTAGGACTGAGCAATCTTGCCTTGCATGCATGGGCAAATTTTTTTTGAAGAAGCAAAAAGCAAAAAAGCATTCCTATATTTTAGGGATCTATTTTTTAGCAGCTGAGGGTTACATGCAAAAACCGCTTTAGAAACCTCCCGCCAGGTGTCACTTATTCCTAGAATTGTGGCATGCGTGTCATAAGCTTCGATCTTGTCAAAACTATTTATTCGACACATCAGAGCTCATTCTTCACTGTGATCTTAGAGCTCTGGCATTCCCCATCTGATCTAGGAAACCTTCGACACACTTATCACAACTTTTTCCGGGTAAGTCCGCTATTCATATCTTTTGCTACTTTTCTGTTGCTTTTTGTATTTCGGTTTGTGTGAGTGCTGTTTGCTTGGTTTCATTGAACACTTGCAACCGTTTTAATGCATGTTAGCTTGTAGAAGCATTGTTTCAAGTCTTCCATTGCATCTCTTTGCTGTCGCTTGCATGACAATGTTCCTGCACTGACGAACGTCGTTGCGACAACTCGCTTCACACATTTAGTTGTTTTTCCATTTTACTGAATCTTGCACTCATTGATTGCATGCATGTTCATTCATTCATGATTGCATCCAGTTTCGCACATGCATTTAGTCTTTACTCTTTTCAGTTGCCCGTCGGCGGGTCTGAGCTTCCTTGGCTTGAATCTTGCCTTGTCCGACTTGCATTGCGCATTTTTGGGATGGAAGGCCTTGCCTTGCTCCTAGAAATTGCTAAGGGCTTGCCTCACACTGGCCTCCCAGAGTGTTCTCTATGCAATTCTGAGAGGTAGTGCCTCAGTGGGCCCTCGGAATTGTGCAATGCAATTTTCCTAGGTTGCAATCATGTTGAGTCCTCAGCAGGCCAAGTTGGACTGTGCTCAACGCAGTTTCAGCAGTTAGTCATCTCACTGATAGTCTGGACTGTGGTCTGCGTAGTTCTGGTAGTCAATCCCCCCCAACCTCCCAGTGAAAATTGCGCAAATCTTCCAGTGAGTCACCTAGGTGTGTTGCATGTCAGCCCTCAAGTTGCTTTGGTTTTCAACTGATAGTTTGCTTGCCATGAGTGTTGCTCTGTATCCAGGTATCACAGGTGTTCAACAGTCTCTCTACAATGGCTTCTAAGAGAGTAAGGTTAAAGGACACCATTGAGAGCGCAACTGGAGATGTGGTCGAGCAAGTGTCTATGAGCTTGCCCATCTAGGAAGACACTAAGTTGTTCATAGACAAGGAGATCAAGATCAAATGGCAGGACATCAATGACATCTTTGTAGGCACCTTTGAGGAGAATCTGGAGGACTGCAGAGTCTATGTCAACATACACAAGTTTGGCTTGTACACGATTGCATGCAGGTATTCCGTGTTTCCATGTGTGGACATGATCCACTAGATTGTCTCACACACTAATCCAGAGATAATGGTGTTGAGCAGTGTTAGTGGAACAAAACTGGATACCTTCAGGGCAGAGGACTTTCAGGAGATGTATCACTTGCCGCAGTTGGTGGTCACAATCGATGCACACTTCACCAGGCCCAGCAGCAGTGCAAACTCAAGAGAGATCTTGAAGAGCTGGGTGAAAGAGCCATCTAAGTTCAAGATAACACCCAACCAAATTTACAAGACAAGGATACTCCGGAAGGCTTAACAACTCTTGGTCATCTTCGCATGCCGCTTATACGGCCAAGAGAGTACAAAAACATTCCCGCAGAGTTGGGTGATTGTGTTGGATCAGCTGGCAAATGAAGGAAGACCTTTCAATTGGTCTAACATGTTGGTTCTCTAGCTGAAGGGACAAGTAACAGATGCTCGATATCCGCCCAAGGGTCAACAAGCAAAACTCTTCATGTCTTCTTACATACTTGATGCAATCTGTGCCCGTCAGCAGTTCCTTGGCTTGGGTTGGGCATGGACTCCTTCAGAAACCTCTGTGCACACCTATTGCAGGTTGTTCTCCGAATACAGCTTCCGTGGATTTATAATACATCTATCAGACCACTTCGACACCTCGGTGTACAAGATGATGTTTGAACAGAATCTACGTTGCATGTCACAGGCAACGATGGAAGCATTTGTTAACATAGCAGATTGGTATGCCTCACCCCTTGGCACCTTCATCCAGATGTACATCGCGGAGAAGGCCTTCGCATGTTTTGCCGAAGTTTGCCATGGATACACTGGTTATGCAAGAAGTTGCATACCACATTTCGACAGGGTTGTCAGCAAGACTGCACAGGAAGAAGTCACCTTGACCCGCTCTTTCTCTGCAGATCAGGTTGTATGAGATCCAGAATCTCAAACATGCTGAGGCCGAGGCAGACGAATTCAAGAGATTCACCTTCAGCACCAGAGGTTTCAATCCATATGACCCGCATTGCTTAGTGGAAGACCAATGTACGAGAGTGTATCATCATTGGATCAACGGGGCGTGTCATTGGCTAGAGGAAGACCCATGGAGGTATTGCTATAACTTCTCAAGGCTCAATGAACCGGTAAGAATGGCTGTAGAGTGGTTAGCAGTCCAAAAGACAACAACATCACAAAGAGCAACAACATCAACAAAAACAGAGGGTAGCAGACCTGCACTTGACAAAGGCAAGAGGAAGATTGCTGACAGCGCGGAGGCGGAGCAAAGTTGCAAGTTCAAAGCAGATCCACTTGTGTTAAGAACGACTTTGGAGATTGAGGCAAAGAGGCGACAACGCGACAGGAGGATTGCGCAGAGACAGAGGGAGAAGCAAAAGTTGGAGGAGGCAGAAAAGGAGTTGCAAGAGTTGAAGCAACAACTAAGGGAAAAACAAGAGCTGCGTAGGAGGGAAAAGGAAGCACAACAGGAGCATGAACAACAGGAGGCGCAACATGCACACATTGATGAAACTGCACCCATAAAGGTTATTGATTCATCCAAACAGTTGGCAGATAGCAAACAGGGTGAGTAGTCGCAGGAGTAGGAATTTGCTCGGGAGATTGAACAGATGGACACGGATGTGGTTCAACAAGAGCTAGATCAGGATATAGACCTCATGCCTAAGGACCAAGAGGTCACTCCACCGACTTCACTAGATCTGGGAGCCGAGCAAGTCCCAAGCAATCAAGGAGACATTGAAATCCTTGAGGACAATCCGAAAGAAGATGTGCACAACATATCTTTCGACAAGTCACAACACCGAGTTGTGCAGTCCCGCAAAGTGCCCACTCCGAATGTCCATGTATCTCCTGCCTAGTTTGAAGAACGAGTGATCATGTTCAATGTGCACAGACATCCAACTGCATTCGCTGATGCTACAAGGACATATGCTGAAGCCACCTGCTCAAGTGTGAGATTCTTGATAGTTGAGAATGAGTGCATGGCTAAGGAGTTGCAAGTGACCAAGCATGGAGAAGAGCAAGCTACAACATCTGCCAGAGCAGAGTTGAAGAAAGCAATACTGGATGAAGTATCGTCTCTCGAGACAGTCATGAGAAAGCTGTACTTCAAGTTCGTTACCGTGTGTAAGTTAGTTGTCCATCTTAACGGTTGGCAGAAGTGCTGTGCTAGGAGAGCACGCATCTTGTCAGCCATACACACTGCTGTCGATCACATGAAACTGCTGTCGATCACATGAGGTATAAGGGAGCCCCATTGTATTTGCCAAAGATGATGAAGGCAAAGGCAGTGGAGTTGAAGGTACGCATTTGGAGTCAGATCCGGAACTATGAGGAACTCCCACAGCTCATCACTAGCTTACAGGCTTCCCATGCACGAGTGCTCAGGAGTATGGATGTAATTGTACAAGGGAGCCCCATTGTATTTGCCAAAGATGATGAAGGCAAAGGCAGTGGAGTTGAAGGTACGCATTTGGAGTCAGATCCGGAACTATTAGGAACTCCCACTGCTCATCACTAGCTTACAGGCTTCCCATGCATGAGTGCTCAGGAGCATGGATATAATTGTGCGTACGCATGCTATCCCATCCATTGATGCACTCACCGAGGCGAAAGCAAAAAACCAAGTCCGATTGGAGCTGGACATGTACTTTGAGCAGTTGATGCGCATAGCCCCCAGCGCAGACTTGCAGATGAGCACAAACACTATGCACTAGTATGTCGTTGGTCCGGTTGCACTCAAGACCATGATGCACATGCTATTTGAAGAGTTGCACAGAGGTGCCAAAGTAGTGTACCCGGATGCAACGGAGACGAGTTCGCTTTCAGAAGGATGTCACCATAGAGTACGCGGACACCATAACAGACTACCAAGCTTGGCATCGGTTCGACACCATCAATCACCAAGAGGATGTCGATGAGTTAGTCTTCCAACAACTGTCCGAGTCTTAGTGATGTCTTGTATGGCCTATTCAAGTCCATTTTTGTCTCACATGGGTACATGTGCAGAATGTATTGTAAACATGTTGTAAAGTGAAATACCAAGTGTCAATAGTAGAATGTAAACAGTCATGTGTAAGTTGAAGAGTCATGACGATAGGCTAAGAGTCACGAAGGGGAATGTCAAGGGTCACCCCACCCTTTGCTATATATAGAACCTCATAACTCGTTATACAAAATTTTGGGAGCCAAGCTTCTGATAGGTCTAACTTAGAGAAAGCTTGGAGTGTATTGTAACGAGCTTTGGCTTCTCCACAGTATAGAGCGAGTACATCTCTTTGGAGGAGCAAGGGGCAGTGACTGTAACATTCCACTATTGGGGCTAGTGGCTGTCATGGTTGTATGTATGATTGGATCTTTCACTCTTTTAATATAACAGAGCCAACATGTTTCATGCATATATTGTTATTGTAGTTCGACTATCCTAGTTACTCTAATGATGTATCTAGTTTTAATTTACGCATGTATGTATGGACTATTCCGTATGTGTTTGTATGAATCTTATCGAAGCATGTTGTTGGTATAACTCATCACTTTGGATCGTTGGCTATCCTGCTTTCCATCTCTTGATGTCTTTCAGTTCGTGTGTTCCCTTTCAAGCTGCGTGCTATCACAGGCTTCTAAGGGGCGCACTCTTCTCCCCTTCTGTGTGTTAGACCCTTTCATGCACTTGCCTTGACTTGCTGCAAGGTCACACCCTTGCTTCCAACAACGACATCTTACTTACCTCTGCACGCAACTGCATTCAAGGCAATACCGTACTACCCAATGCTGGGACTCCTACTCTAAACTGTTTGACGTCTAGTTAGGACTTCTTACCGGGGATCACCTATGACATGTTGGCGGGTCTAGCACTGTCAATAGGTAGATACCTGTAGCATGAATGTGGCGATGGATGGTATTGTTCCATCGCTCATCAATCACTCTCCATATAACTTGTTGTTTATCGAACCCTTCGTCTCCCTTATCTTCATAATAAGCACAGATGCCTTCTTTGGCCCTATCCATGGCCTTATATAAGTAGCCCATTGCGGGCTTGTCTCCATCAACCAACCAAAGAACCCTTACCAAAGGTTTTGAAATGGCACACACCTCCTCTACTCTTGCCCAAAAGCTTTGATCATATGAAACTAGTCTGCATCTGTCCACTCCCTTTGGTTTGCGGTTAATAGATAAAGCATGCCAATCCGGTGAAAGAAACATGCTCTTCACATCCCACATAGAATTCAACAGAGACTGAAGAGATATGAAAGTAGTGGCAAATCGTGTAATGGCAGGATGCACCAACTCTTTGTTGTTGGTGAATCTTCTCATCAAGCTAAGCACAAATGCATGATTATATATAAATTTTGTTATGCTCTTAGATGATTCAACAATATCCCTCACAATATGAATCTTACCTATATCCTCCAACATTAAGTCAATGTAATGAGCAGCACAAGGTGTCCAAAACAAGTTAAGATACCTCTCCATAAGCAACTTGCCAGCTGCAACATAATTTGCAGCGTTGTCCGTTATGACTTGGACAACATTGCTTGGGCCTACTTCTTGAATGAAGATGCCCAACAACTCACATAATAAACGTGCATCTTTAATGTGTGCAGATGCATCAACAAATTTCATAAACATTGTCCCCTTGGGACAACTAACCAAGTAGTTAAGAAGGGTCCTACCCTTTTGGTCAGTCCAACCATTTGACATGATTGGGCAAAGGTCCCAGAATTTGCCCCAAATGGAATTTTAATCTATTGATACCTCCTGACATATGCTTGCCACACAACTTGCAAGTCAAATACATTCTATTGATCCCCCCCAGATTCGGGTATAGTATTAGGTTCACCATATTCCCACATAGCATCCAAAAGCCTTGACATTTTGTTTTAAACTTTGAACTTGAATTTGAACCTGGGCACAAAAAAAATTGAAAAAAATTAAAAATTTCTCATCACATAAGAAGCAAACTCAAATGCAATTGTTGATTTTAGATTTTAAATGCCTCTTCTCACTCACTTGAGCACACTTAGATTCAGTAAACAAGGGTTTGAATTTTTGTCATTTGATTCTTGAAAGTTGAAGTTTTGCTTCAATCTAGATTCTAAACAATGTTTTGATTCAAAATTCTGGGCAAAAATAAGATAAAAACAACCTAATAGAATTGTGGAAAGATTTAAGAAGCCATTTGTGTAACAAAGACTAAAAGAGAATTAAAATACATACCTAACAGCAGCAATTTGGTACCGAGTCTCTCATGTTGAGCAGTGGACAAATCTCCAAATCCCAACCACAAAACTAGCAAATCTTCTCTTCTTGGGCAATGGCAAACAGCTATTCTCTCCACAGGAATGAATGGGAGCAAAAACAACAAACAAATGTGTTTTTCCCCTTTTTGGCCTCTTATCCGCGGCCTGGGAAAGGGACGATTTTTTCGGTCGATTCCCGATAAAACTGGGATTAATATGATTTATTCCTGATATTTTTGTTAGTGAAAAAGTCGGCAAAAAGTTGGCCGATTTAGTCATTTTGTTGAAACAATCGGATTTTTAGGATTTAATCCCGACTTTTTGCCGACTTTTTCCACACTGGTTCCAACCACATAGATATCACTGTTCACCTTCTAGTTGAAAGTTTCATGCACCAAGGTACTAGGCTTATTGTTTCTAAGAGCGTTAATGCACTGGTATGTTCTCTAGTATCACTGGATGTCATTTTTTTTAGTTTACACCCATTTCTTTTAGTCTAGCATGCTGGTAGAAATATTTTTACTTGTGGATGTATATGAGCTGGCGTGTTAATTGACCTGATATATTGGATGTGTGTGGAAAATAGAACAAAAGCAATATTACTCTCAGAATCATGGAACTATGGAGATGTTGATCAAAAGATTTATTTTGCATGCTCTTAGACATTTTTTTTCCTAATGGATGTATTTGAGCTGGTGTGTTAATTGACCTGCAATTTTGGATATGTGGGGTAATAGAACTACAGCAATATCTTTTTTGGATTTAGAGGAATTATCTGGGCCAGGCCCAGGTTCAAAGCTGTCTTTGGCCTTGTTAGATATAAACCAATCAGTTCTCAAATTTTGTTTTATATAAAAGTTTACACACTTATAATGTGGAGTAATTTGATTCCTTCCCCACTACACGTGCATTTCTAAATTATGGATGTCTGCATTTTAATTACCTTTCTACATTCTGATACTGCAGGTGAATGTGACAGCAGACCACAGAATAATATATGGTGCTGAGTTGGCAGCTTTCTTGCAAACATTCTCAAAGATTGTTGAGAATCCTGAAGGTCTTACATTGTAAGATCATATTTTTGACAGTTTAAGTATTGTACTTGTTAGTTTTAACTTGGTTGCCCGTCACCCAGCTAATAAAAATGCTCAATTTGCATTAGAAAAGGACTGTTAGTTGGTATATATGTGCCACGAAAATTTCTTTCGGATATTCAAGCCTTATCCTCGTGACTGGAAACTGCACAACTATATCTTCTTCATTGATTCTCTTGTGGGTAATGGCCTAAAAGAGTGAAAAAATAATTATGTTTTTGTTGGAAGTGCAATGTATTTCTGTGCTACGGTCTCACACAGCTACTCTGGTAATTATTAATTCTTATTCATTCATCACTTTTGAGTATAGAACTCTGATAGTTATTCATTCCTTTTCATTCTTCGATCACATTTAAGCACAGTGAGCAATTAAAAAGCATTCAACATGTATACCTATTATTGGGTCTAAAAGATCAGAGTTGAATGTAAACAAACTACTTAGAGTATTTTAAGATATCTCAGTAAAATAAATTTAGGCCGATCTATTTTATTATTATGATTTGTTTTGTTTTGTTTTGTTTTTTGTTTTGTAAGCTGTAGAAATATATTTATATTACTAAGAAACTGATATTACAATGATATCTTTTGTTTCCCAAAAATTAGGTGGGATCCAACAAACAAATAGACTGAAAAAACCATATTCCCATGATCCCTGGTTTATCCAAAAAGAACAACAGGAAAAACCGACTAACATTCGAACAATGTAGCCCATTAGTAGTTACAACTTACATGCATGGGTGCATGCTGGGCAATCTAACAAAACAGTGTGCACATATAACATACTGAGGCATATTGGAAGCCATCAAACCAGAGGAGAAGTAGACATAGCGTAAACAAAAATGAGAAGCCAAGTGCCAAGAATGACCATTAAAATACTATAATGACTGGAGAAAGAGCATTGGAGTTACCTTGTGGTGGAGCATCTGCTGGTGCATTCATAACAGCTGGCGTGTGAGTATGTGAATCTGATGCAGGGTGGCCTGCATAACCAGGATCTTTTAAACACTATGCCATTAGACATGCATTTCCTCTCCAGAATCTCTCAACAAACTTCATTACCGGCAGTTTCACATACTATTACTTGCATGCACGGAAGCTCCTTTTTCTTTTATGATCCTTACCTCATGAATTAGGGACTGTGTAATCGTTGTAATCCACAGAAGTACGGAGGAGGGCTGTCAACATTAGCTTGGTCTCCATATGCATTCTTCAAAACTTCCTTACCTCGGGCCGCAACGGAAAAGGAGTCAATCTTGCCATTTTTGGCATTGGCACTGACTGTGTTCCTCGGCGCTTCACTGCTTATAACAATAGTGACAGATACAGGCCCGACTTTTCTTCAAACTCCAGGCTCTTCAATAATACAGCGCTCTTGCATCCTCGGCAGTTAAAATTACCATGCACGCCTATTCATAGATTACCATAATAGAATGCATGCCTATGGGGGTTACCATCGTAAAACAATGAATACATAAAAAAATTATAATATAACCACCTGTAAATGTATGCGTGGTAAAAGAATGCACGCTGCCACACTGTTCCTGACAGATTATAGAAGGCTTATTACCTATAGCCAAAGACAAATATCAAGCAGCCCTTGGCCGTAGAACAACGCTATTGACCAGTGTAAAATAACACAAGCATTAAACATAGAAGTTGAATTTTTTTCGTCTCATCTGGAAAGTATCATTACGGATAGCACCATAGCACAGCATGAACCCTAAAAAGATTACATGGCAATAAATTATACCAGAAATTCACGCATTCAATGTTCGTGGCATCGATATAATGGGTGTAATTTTACTACTGCAGATTGTCCTTTTTACTGTGCAAGCAGATTGTTGAATAAAGTCTGTCACCACAATTGGAATTGAAAAGTTGTCGAGCTCATCAGAAACACATCATCAATCTCATCGAGTTTCAGAGAACACCGAGAGGGATTTTTTTTTTCCACAATACTTCTGGCACGCTCCTCTCTCTCTCTGATGAGAGCTTTAGCTGCGTCATTCTTTTATAATGATACTAGATATGCTTTACATAATGATGGAAACATAAAAACTTCTACATGCAATGCATTCACCTAAAAAACATCTTAAGGCTTTATTCCATCTTTTTTTCCTGTTCTAAAAACAAGAAAAGCGTCCTTATCCCTTAATGACCCACATTCACTGCTTTTATGCCTAAAAGCACTCCTTATTTCCTATTTTTTCATTTATTTACTTTGAAAACATCACACTGACTTGTAACTTAGGAAAATAATTCTAGAATCCTTGACCCCCTATGACTATTATTTACAATAATTGCTCTTGCGCTGAATGCTCCCACATCAGACTCCCAAGGTAGAAAAATTTCATGATCTCCTGATCATGTGGTTTGTGGTCTTGATCTTCCTGGATCCCATACTTTGTTCTGCAACCGTCCAAATGCTTTATTCCTTTGCTGCCGCTGCATTTCTGTTGTCCTTTCCTCCATCTTCTTCTTCCTGTCAATCAGGTTCATGTTCTGATTGATCTTGCTTGCTGCTATATCTATTTTCCTCCATTTTGATTGCTGCATCATCCACTGCCATATTTCTTCAATCTCTATGTCCAGCTTATTGCTGCTGTTCCCAATTTCTGTTAATTCAGCTGCTACCATAGATGTTGCTTCCGCTGCCGCCATAGATGTTGCTACCTCCCAAGCTTCCTGTCCCTCTGCAACGTACTTTGGCTCATCACCTGTAAACACAATCAAATTGTTAGCATTAAAATCACAAGACCCACTGGTCTCATTTGTCGATTCAGTCACCAAATTCTTTTTCTGCAGCTCCAAGTCTTTTTCA
>APFE031544361.1:96712-130235 GCA_000404065.3 Pinus taeda
ACTATTTTTTTGACAGCATATATAAATTCTAAACAAATTAAATTAGAAAATATTTTTTTTTTTCAAAAAACCACAATTTAAACTATTAATGTATATGATTTATTTATTTTTAAGTTAAACTTTAAAAATAAGTTTTATTAAACTTAATGTGTACTTTATATTTTAAATAAGGCTATATATAAAATTCAGATTTTAATTTCATTTTCACTTTAAAACAAAATTTTAAATTCAAATTTTTTGTCATGAATGGCTAAATGAACATGTTAAGCAGGGAGAAAGACTTCTTCGTAGCAGGGAGGAGTGCTAGGGAATGAGTACCCGATTTTAAAATGGGAAAAGGATCCTATAATGGTTCCAACACATTAGAAAATTAGATTTCAAATTTAATGTAATGCTTTGAAATTATGGAAATTAATTTATGATTTTATATAGTTAAATTTTTTTTATCAGATTTTTATCCAAGATTGAAAATTCATTTTACAAAGTTACATTTAATTATTTTATGGGCTGAATATTTATTTAAATTATTATTACTATATATTGTATTTGAACTAATTTTTATGTTTCTTTTATGCCAGAAATTTATGAGGACATTTTAATAATATGTTGATTAAAGATTTGAGTGAGAATTAATTGAAAGGATGGAATATGCATTTTAGTTCGGAAAAAAAATATTAATGTAATTTATTTTACATAAGTTACGGGAATTAAATGGGAAATTAACTCCCAACAATATGAAATAAGATGTAAATGCTCATTTCATGGGGTTTTTGGCGCATATTGGAGGATGGTAGGTTAGGGAGATGAAGATTTATTATCATTTAAATCATTTAATGTAATTGCCGCAGTGGTCGATTTCATTGTGACTGGGGTTTTCATTAATAATACCATGATTCATTCTATATCTTTTTTTTTTCTTATGTGTTCTTCTTTATTTAGGGTTTATATTTGCTAGTGAAACTATGCGAGATTGCTAATTTAACTTCATTATACAACAATCTTGAATACATAAAATGATCTAAATACTATTGAATACATCAAATGATTTAAATACTTTTGAATACATGGTATTTAAGGGTTTTAAATTAGATTTGAGTTTATTTGTTGCAGGTTGAATTCAAAATGATACATGTTATTTCGGGTTTTTTTGCACATTAAACTTAAATACTATAAAACCAATTCTTTTATTTTATTTATCTTTAATTTTTTTTGTTGGTCGAATTGTAGAAATTCTCATTGTAGATCACCTGATAATGCAATATACTAAAGCAAAATACTTGATCTACTTTTACAAACAAACTTGCGGAAGCTTAATCGATTTTGAGCAAGATCAAATAGAACACATATAACAGATGAAGAAGAAACAATCACACATGAACACATAAGAATACTCTGGGGAAAGCCTTAGCTAAAAAGCCCGATCTCTGTATTATTATACAAGTGGAAATATCTCCAGATTACACAAAGCTTTAGCTCACAAGCTATCCAACTCTCAGTACAATCCCTCAATGCTACTCATAGACAGTCAAAAGCTTCTCACAAACATTATCCTATGCCCTCCAAGCCTCCTATTTCCTTGCGCAGCTTCTCCTAGGTCCTCAAGCTGCCACCTTTGTGTAATTACCTCACACACTGCTCATTAACCTCTGAAATAACTGCGCAATCCTGAAGGAGATGATTCCTTCTGCATGGATGAGTTTCCTATATAGGAAAATTCCTCCAACTGATAGTACACTGTCCCTTCCTTTAATATCAACTGGGTCTCTGACTGAACTGACATGCATGAGTTATTTATGAGAGTATATTCAGTTATTTCAAGTACATTAGTTACATGCATGCATGCATTAACTAACTGAACTCACAATCAGTTCCTCCAATTGTTTGGCACTAATTTAATTGAACTTAACTCAGTTAACTAAGCTAACTAATTACAACTCAAATACAACTCATCCTTATCTCCTTAATTAAGGGATAACTTCCTCAATCAAAGGGATAACTGTTGCATGTATTCACATAGACTTCATGTTTGACTTTCTCCAACTAATTAACTCAAGATGAATTAATTAATTATTTTTCAAACAACTGCTGAGACGAAATTCGAATTTTAATTCTCAATTTTAATTCAAAGACTAATTAAAATTGGAATCTATCCTGAAATGCTATTTATAGCAATGCTATTTTTAGCATTTCTTGTTGCTATTTTCAACATTCCCTCTCAACAAGAAAGGCATTCAACTCGAACTCGATCCTGAACCTTTGGAATGTTCTGCTTGCAACACTTCTCTCAAGTGTTGTTGCTCCAACAACTCTAGAAATAAAAAATATCCAACCTGAATGAGAATGATGCCTCTGTCATTAAAGTCTATGACTGTTATTGCCTCTGTCGACTGAAAAATATGCACCTCTGTGCTCTTCAGTATCTGACTGCTCTAGCCTCTGTCACTTTGATCTCTGACTGCATCAATCGCACTGATTCCTCCTGCTGCATCCGTGCTGCTGCTGGTCCTATCTCCCAACACTTCATCCACACTACACCTCCTCTCATCATGTTGCATCATGCTACCCATTGCTGCACTGCAACTCAGTTACTGAGAAGTAAGTAACTGATCTCCCAACTGACCTCCTTGTTGGGCTAGAAACACCCTCTTATGCTGAAGCTTCCTCTGCGGCTCCATCCACATCTGTATCTACCCACTTAATCAGTCCTGCTACTCCTCGTCGGGGCTCCCGTAGCAAGGTCTAACCAAAGAGGCTGGGTACCTCAAGGATCCTACCCGTATTGCAGCCTTCTTGGGACTATCACTTCACATTGCCCCACCTCCCACCTGGAGGTATGGATGCATGTGATCCCTCTGCCCATTTGGCTCGAAATTTCTCCCTACTGGAGGTATCCGCATGAGTGGATGCCTCCACTCGGTCTCCTCTCTGCTTCTCCAGTTGTGACTGCTCCACAACCTCCTGAAGTTGCTTCACCAATTGTGGCTCCTCCACAATTGTCTGAGACTTCTTCTGGCGCTGCATGTTGAGAGGTAATGTACTCCTCCTCTTAGCCACCAAGTCTCCAAAAGTTTCCTTGCTCCTCAAGGCTTTGCATGCATCTTGAACCTCAAGAGCATACAGGTTCTTGACTTGTGAACCGATCTGCTTCACCTGTCTCGTGGTGATGTGTCTAAGGAAAACCTTTCCCTTACTGAAGACTACATCATAGCCTTTGTCCTCTAGCATCATGACCGATACCAAGTTCTTCTTCAGTCCTGGCACATACTTCACACCTGTCAAGGTAATGTGAGCTCCATGCTCCCTCTGAAAAGAAACCATGCCCACTCCTAAAACACTATACTTTTCATTATTACCCATCTCTATGAGTATCTTGAGGTCTTTCTCCTCCAAGGTACTGAACAAAATCTTATCACTGGTCATGTGGAATGAGGCTCCACTGTCAAGAAACCAACCACAACCCATCAGGATCCCTTCTTGGATTTCTCCAATGGACAATTAGTTGCATAATGGCCCACCTCATGACAATTAAAACAACTCACTTTAGATTTGTCAATATTCTTCCCTCCATGAGAAGAACTCGATTTGGGATGAGAATCCTTATCCTTCCCTTTCCTTGCCTTACTCACTAAAGCACAATTTTCTTCATCCTCCTTGGATGAAGAACCATCTCTAGTGCTTCTCTTGATCTCCTCCTGCATCAGATCTGACCACAGTCGTTCCCAATATGGCAGTTTCTCTCTTCCATTCACCGAGTCCTGGTAGCTATGACAACTCTTAGGAAGACTAAGGAGAGCAAGACTCACCATGTCATCATCGACCGTCGTGATTCCTACACTTCCAAGCTCATCCCTGTAGGTGGTGAGCTTGTTCAGATATGTAGAGATTATGTCGCCCTTTTCACACTTGATTTTCTGAAGCTTGTCTTTCAGCGCCTACTTCCTCTGATCACTACTATTATGAAATAAATCCTTCAATGTTTTCCACATTGAAAATGGTGTCTCCTTCCCATGGAGACTCAAGACAATGTGGTCTCGAACTCCCTTCAGAAGAATCCTCCTTACTCTTGCCACACATTTCTTCCATTCTGCCAATTCTTGGGCATTAGCGGCTGCTGGCTTGGGGAATTATTGATCAATGAAGTCCTTCAAACCATTGTCCTCTAATACCGCCTCCATGCGATCCTTCCATGCTATGTAATTCGAGCTGCCATCCAAGGCATACTCGAGTCTCAAGCCATTGAGCGCCATTGGTGAACTTTGAGATGTGATAAGAAATCGATTTTGTACCTACAATCAAGAACTTCAAACTTCAAACTTATCCCTTCTTTGTATACTTTTCTCTGCTTTGATCAACTTGGCTCCGATAACATGTAGAAATTCTCATTGTAGATCACCTGATAATGCAATATAGTAAAGCAAAATACTTGATCTACTTCTACAAAAAAACTTGCGGAAGCTTAATCAATTTTGAGCAAGATCAAATAGAACACATATAACAGATGAAGAAGAAAAAATAACACATGAACACAGAAGAATACTCTGGGGAAAGCCTCAGCTAAAAACCCCAATCTCTATATTATTATACAAGTGGAAATATCTCCAGATTACATAAAGCTTTAGCTCACAAGCTATCCAACTCTCCATACAATCCCTGAATGCTGCTCATAAACAGTCAAAGGCTTCTCACAAACCTTCTCCTCTGCCCTCCAAGCCTCCTATTTCCTTGCACAGTTTCTCCTGGGTCCTCAAGTTGCCACATGTGTGTAATTACCTCACACACTGCTCACTAAGCTCTGAAATAACTATGCAATCCTGAAGGAGGTGATTCCTTCTGCATGGATGAGTTTCCTATATAGGAAAATTCCTCCAACTGATAGTACACTGTCCCTTCCTATGATCTCAACTGGGTCTCTGACTGAATTGACATGCATGACTTATTTATGAGAGAATATTCAGTTATCTGAAGTACACTAGTTACATGCATGCATGCATTAACTAACTGAACTCACAATCAGTTCCTCCCACTGTTTGGAACTAATTTAACTGGACTTAACTCAGTTAACTGAGCTAATTAATTACAACTCAAATTCAACTCATCCTTATCTCCTTAATTAAGGGATAACTTCCTCAATCAAAGGGATAACTGTTGCATGTCTTCACATAGACTTCATGCTTGATTTTATCCAACTACTTAACTCAAGATGAATTAATTAAGTATTTTTCAAACAGCTGCTGAGACCAAATTCGAATTTTAATTCTCAATTTTAATTCAGGGACTAATTAAAATTGGAATCTATTGTGAAATGCTATTTTCAGCATGAATAGATTCTATTATATTATCTTGAAAATACAAAACACAAAATAAGTCTCAATTTCTCTCACGACTTCACTCCGACATGATTTGCTAGTTAGGATATTCGAGGTATGTAAAAGATTTTTTCAATGAGCCTTTATTTCCGAAGGGCTAAATAGCCATATACGCCAAAAGAGAGACAAAATTAGAAGACATTTTGTGAACGACATATGAGGGTGGTGGTTGAAGAGGGTGTATAGGAGGCACTGCCAGTAGGCCAAGACACTCATGCACGTGGAAATTTATGTGTTCTACTATGGCCACCAATTTACGCAAGCAGTCGTTAGTTCATTGTTGGCTCTTGTGTAAGTTGGCAAGATTCTCCAGAATCTCACTCTAAATAAATTGTATGTCATTCATGTACACCCCCAACTCGTTCTCGTCCTCGTATCTATGCTCCCTGAGGACGTTCAAGTTGGCTTGGATTCCTCTCAATTGCTCAACTAGTGATTCCAAAGTGACCAACAAGTCCACACATCTTGGGGAGTGACCCTGGCCCTGGAATCTCCCCCCTCTTTCTCCATGCTCACTAAATTTGCTGTAGACAAATTTTCTCTATTTGCTCGAGGCACGAACCACCCCTGCTGGTCGCCACCTCTGCGAGGTTGATCCCTATGCCAAGGCATGCCTCCGTACACACAAATATCTCATACCTGAACCACAAATTCGTCGCCAACACTTGTGGTTACACCTACCACAAGAACCAAGAACAAACACCTGAAGAATAGACTATGAGGAAGAAATACTGACCCTAGTGCTTGACAAACCCCATGACAATTGGGGGTGGTAAAATTCTTGGCCGACCCCGGGCTGCACTTCCAAATGGCAAGAAGGATTAGGAAAATTGAAATTCTTCCCCACCCCAACTAATAATCCCTAACATATAACACTTTGCAACCAATTGGGCGCTAATTAGACTTGTCTTGCACACTGAAACAACAAACACAAAGAACCAAATCCAGGGCGGGGCTGGACTGAAGCCACCTCTGAACAGTAAACAATAAAAAGGAAATAGACCCAAGAGACAAAGAGACTTTCCCACTCGAAAGCCACTGGAAATACATCCACCACCATTGCCTGAAAAGGCGAGAGAACAACCCTATGCCATAAACATCCCATAGGGTTGGCCACCACCAGAGAGACCAATTCTCCAAGCACAAAAGCCCCCACAACTGAAACCAAGATCCTAACACCACAAAAACAAAGGACTTATGAAAAATCCACAACCATAAAGGATAGAGTACCTAAATGCTAATGAATGATACACAGGACAAGGGTCTGTAACACTTGCATAATCCATTGTTGGTCGTAGAGCCTAGCTAGAGAAGAATGTTGATTTGGGGTTGCATCAGATATTCTCTAGCCACGAAAATTGGTGGAGAGGCTAAGGCACATGAGATCTCCAATACCTAGAAAGGGTTTGGGCAGATTCTAAATAGTATAGGAGATATTAAAATAATTAATATTTTTATGGAGTCCCTAAGTCTAAACTTAGGGAAAATAAAATATTAATGTGAATTAATATAAAACCATGTTAGAATGGTCCAAAATTCATGGATCAATCCAAATCTAATGTTAGCCGTTGATTAGGGACTTAATCTCGACTGTTGATTTGTCAACGAGAAAAGTATAAGAGGAGGCTTGAGGGTCACTTGGAGAACACACCAAGGGATCAAGATTTCGACTTTCTGGGGCAGTGTTTGTTGAGGAAGTCGAGAGAGTGATCATAATTGCAGTGGAGGGGTAGTGAATACAGAAGAAGAGAGGCATAGATAGTGTCGGGAGGATCAACGCAATAGCCAGGAAAGTTGACGCAGAGGGCAGAAGCTGGAATTGCTGGGAATAGCTGGAACTGTTGGGTACTGCCAGAACTGCCGGGAAAGATGACACAGAGGGCAGAATCCAGAACTGCCGGGAACTGTCGGAACAACCGGGAAAGTTGACGCAGAGGGTAGAAGCTGGAACTTTCGGGAACATCCGGAATTGTTGGAACTTCTGGGAACATCTGGAACTGCTGGAACAGCCAGGAAAGCCGATGCAGAGGGCAGAAGCCAAAACAACCATGAAAGCTGATGCAGAGGGCATAAGCCAAAATTGCCAGGAACATTTGAAACTACCCGAACAGTCAAGAAAGTTGACGTAGAGGGCAGAAGCTGAAATTTCCGGGAACAACTGGAACTGCCGGGAAAGCTGACGCAGAGCGTAGAAGAGGCTGACATAGTCCCTAGAGGCTGACGATGGGGTTTTTCATGGGGCAGATTGGAGCTGAGGAGCTGCTAGAGTGTTTATTCGGAGTTTCAACTGGAGAATCTGTCTCTGAAGTAGAGGTACTACTGTCGAGATTATTCTCTGTTGGTTGCGTCGGTTTTGGCACCCAGATTGTATTCAAAAACTGCATAATAATAAAACCCTTGGATAGCTATATTGGTTTTCCCACATTGGGTTTTTCTGGGGACATTGGTCAAAAAACAACGGTGTCACTTGTGTGCTTGTTTTGTTTCCTTCAGTTGATGATCTGTAATGTGTTGAGCATGTACTTGTGTTTATTTTCAGTATTTACATGGTAAATAACTTGTTAATTAATCATAACAAGTAGGAAGGAATAAATCATAAAGTACATGGAGGGTTTCTAACTATTAGACTTAGAAACTTAAAAAAAGAAGGTCTCTTGAGAAAAATAGTCACATTTCTGGGTCCCAGATATACAGTTGGGGGCTGCCTAGAACACAAGCTCCTACACAAAAACCCTTCGCTATTCTTTGCCGCCCATTCGACTCTCGAAGTGAGACTCATTGGCATCCACTGTTATAACTTTCCCTCCTAAGGCCAAACATCACATCGTTTAATACCCATCAAGATGAAGAACATGTTTGTCGCGAGCAAGGTGGAGGGAGCCCCGAGGCCATTTGGTCCATTAATTGTTCACCCCCATCGGGGGATTTCTCTTTTAAATTTTATTATTGTTCTTCATTGTATTTATTTCACTAGCACATGTGGTAGATTAACAATGATATGACTTTGATCAATATTTATGTGGTAGATTAATATTTATTATTTAGAAATAATTAAATCAAATATTCCAATTGTTTTGTTGCAAGATAATTTTTTTTCTCCAGATCGTTACAGGGTAAATTAATAATGATACTTGATCGTTACAGGGTATTGTTTGTCTACGGGGATTTGAACTCACAACCCCTGTCTGAGTTTGGATAATCCACTTTACTCGCATTCTGTCGTTCTTTCACATTAGGCTTTTTCATTGCTGACAGGTTGAATGTTGGAGTGGGGTTTGTCTGCCGGGTATCGAGGTTATTCAGATGGATCCGGGTCAACAATTGCATGTCAACATGGATGATGAGCAGGATTACTCCGCTTACCCGTATGAAGCTGTCACAATTTGGACGAGCTCACCACCTCAACCGCCCTCGATGGATCCACCGACAATAAGAGGGGTACCGGTCTCACAGGTAGCGGAATTTAGGGTTTTTTCAGAAGTGGGATTTTAGAACCCTAGTTCCTTGGCATTTGAAAATACCTACCCTCAAGTGTGGTTCATTGTCAGGACAAGTTGAATGAGCAAATTAGGCTTAGTATGATTAAATAGATAGAGCTGAAACTCCAACGGCTATATTCCAAGACCAGGTAATGGCTATATTGACAACGACTAGATTTGACTGGATTAGGGGAATAACCAATATTTAATTAAAAATTGACTTTGGTTAGTTAAATTCTTAAAAGTGAACGGACCCTTTTTAACCACTTATATCTATTAAAATAAATTATAACCTAAATTAATTTGCATTAATAATTAGTTATGAAAGATGTAAATTAATTATTAATGTAAATTAATTTAGGTTATAATTTATTTTAATAGATATAAGTTGTTAAAAAGGGTCCGTTCACTTTTAAGAATTTAACTAACCAAAGTCAATTTTTAATTAAATATTGGTTATTCCCCTAATCCAGTCAAATCTAGTCGTTGTCAATATAGCCGTTACCTGGTCTTGGAATACAACCGTTGTAGTTTCTGCTCTATCTATTTAATCATACTAAGCCTGATCTGCTCATTCAACTTGTCCTGACGATGAACCACACTTGTTGGTTCGAAACGCGTCAACAAATGAAATTTCTTGTGATTTACGCCGAAGAAACTCTCTTATATTTGATATGGATCACAGAAGCCTCAATTCAACAATACCTACCCTATCGGTCAACCATCACTAGGGTCCCAAATCTCTGGGTTATTTGTGTATCCACTCGCACAGCCTCACGCCGAGCTTCTGGTCCCATCGCCTTCGACACTACAATTTATGGAATCTTGTCTTAACCCCTGCTCGTCTCCTGCCCTCTCTTAAGGTCTATTATATCAGGGAGGTTTATTGGATCAACCAGACATCATCTCTGATCCGGGCCCTTATACTGCTCCCTATCATTCTATTGCAACACATATCTGCTCCATAGAAGCAATGAACATCCTTCAAGGTATTCAGATCTACACTCCGGTACAAACATCAAGCATATTTGAAGGTCCTCCAGCCAATCCCCCAGACCAAGTGTTGGTAGATGCTAGGGTCAACACTTCTTGGAACCCGCACTCTCAAGATCCTACCACATCGGAAGGCGCACCTCAAAAGAAACGTGAAAAGAAAACCAAAAGTACCAAAATCAAAGAAAAAACAAGGCTACTAGTGTTAGGAGAGGGTATTCGGTTGGACGAAGTTATGAACAATGCAAAAAATGTTTTAGTTGGAAGGGTACACAACAAAGAATACATCATGACATGTATGAATAAATGGGTGGTCAAGCTTTGGGGACAAATGCTTGATTCCTTACCGATAATAATGACCATGACCATGGGTTGGTTTTCCCTACTATTCCATCGACCATAACATGTGAATTGGGCCCTATCAAAATACTGGCTCATTTCGGTGTCGAAATCCGGGGATAAATTCTTGATTCCTTACCGATAGTAATGACCATGACCATGGGTTGGTTTTCCCTACGATTCCGTCGACCCGAACATGTGAATTGGGTCCTATCAAAATACTGACACAGTGAAATGATGCCAGTCCTACTGAAGCGATGGTCTCCGTTATTTGATCCGAAGCATAAACAATTGGGAGCGAGAATAATTTGCGTCATAATGCCTAGAATCCCTCTACAATTATGGACTGAAGATGTGTTCAGATGTGTTGGAAATGATCTGGGGGTTTTCTTGGACTATGACAAATCTTTCCAAGAATTAGACTAGATGTCCTATGCACGCATTCTCGTACATATGGACACTCCCGAAGGATTGTTCAAAAGCCTAAGATTGTAATGGCAAGGCAATATATCTTTGCAAAAATTGGACTACGAGGGCATCCCATTCTGGTGTGGTAGATGCCATGAGGTTGGTCATATTTACAAGGAATTCCCCCTGGTAGCTAAAAATAACTCGGGTGGAGAATCAATGACTAGGATGCTGGATAGGACTTGACATCCACTTTGAAGAACCAGATGCCTCATAAGCCATCACCTCACAATTCTAAAGGCCTAAAATCAGACAAAGTGCATAATGTCACTGGTGCTTACCCTCTGTCTCCTATCATCACCAAAACCCATGCGACTGCTGTAACATCCTCTTTGGGTACTGTTTCTTCCCTTCCTCACTTTGAACCTTTTAGTATGCATGTATCATATGATTTTAATCATTATCATCATACTAGGTTCATTTCTTCTAGGATTTTTTTTATGGATCTATCTCTTGTGTTCCGACCTTTACCCCTGCTTGTTTTCGGGCCCTTACCCCACCCATCCATTCCTTGCACCACATTGGCCACTGATCCAAATAGAGGAGATGCCTCTTTCGAATCAAAATCCAACCACAAATATTTTCTGAGGTCCCTTTGAAAACAACCTGTAATGATGGCATGCGTTCTTGGATAGTCGTCCCCTCCCAAATTGAAAAAACCTATTCGGGGAAGACAATCTTACATTTTTAAGGCCATTCCTAGGCCCAACATGGATGTTGCTGAAGGTAGGCAGTTATCACTTAAAAGGGTTCTTAGAGAAAAAGTCAACCCTGAGATTGTTCCGCAATGAAGTGTATCTCTTTCAATTATAGGGGTTTGGCTAGCCCCTTAAAGAAACTAGCCTGTAGGAGACTTCTAGATTTAGAAAAGGTTGATGTCATTTTTTACAAGAAACACTTGGGAGAAACATTCAAATCTGTTCACTGCTAGAAGGACTTAAACCTGGATGAACCTTCCATGCTTTAGATGTTGTAGGAAGATCTAGAGATATTGCTATAGGGTTTGAAGGAAGAACCACATAGCTGTTAGATGTTTGGGGGAGGAATGGTGTTTTAATGGCATGTATTTTTTCTGAAGAGTTAGGAATGGAAATCTGATTCATGAATATATATGGACCTTTTCGCAGGTGTGAAGAATTCTGGGAAAATATCATGAGATCCTTGTTTATGCTAGCCGATAATATCATCATTGGAGGGGATCTCAATTTCTCAATTGGTCATGTTGAATATTGGGGTAATCATGCCCAAATCGATGCCCTCTCAGAGTTCTTTTCTCAATTGCTGGAGGATGACCATTTGATTGATTTACCTATGGTGCGATTCCATACAACATGGATAAAGAGGAGAATGAGGTATTTTATGCTCACTAGACACCTTGATAGATTCCTCATCAAGGATGACCTTATGGAAAAATTTGTGAAGATTAGACAATGGGTTGCCTCCCGGGGGATTTCAGATCACTCTCCCATATACCTTGAGCTTGCCGGTGCCGCTCCCAAAACAAAATCCCCCTTTAAATTCAATTCGACATGGTTGAGAGATGAGGGTTATTAGCTTATAGTTAAACACACATGGAAGAAGACTAATATGTTTGATGATCAATCAGTGGTAACATATTTTGCTGAAAATCTTAACCTTCTTAAGAAGAAGATGATCATCTGGGCAAGAGAAAATAAAAAGAAGGATGACGAAGCACTCGAATACATTGAAGAAACTCTGGCTAGATTGGAAAGCCCTGTAGGAGGAGGTTTTGAGTTTGCTGAAACAAAAGAACAAGTCATTAAACTCAAATCCGATCATCTTAGAATCTTAAAAGACAAGGAGGAAAGTTGGCGACTCAAGAGCAGATCCATCTGTCTACAAGCGGGAGACAAGAATACAAAATTGTTTTAGCAATTTTCCAAAGGGTGGAAACCAACAACACTATTTGGTCATTGGAAGACAATGAGGGTTCTGTGGTACAATAATTTAACGATATGGTCAACTTGGGTATTTCACATTTTAAATACTTATTCAGATCCCCACAAGAGGCAACACTGGCTGAGATCATCAGGATTTTTCGCCTATTTCCTAGGTTTGTGGATGAGGAGACTGTTGAATCTCTTAATGCATCTGTCACCATGGAGAAACTTGAAGCTGTACTAATATGGTTTAAAAAAGACAAGCACCTTGGCCCAGACGGCTGACCTATAGAATTTTTCTTGACATTTTTTGAATTGATAGGGCATGATCTACTTAATCTTATTGAGGACAGTCGTCTGAATGGTAGGATGTATGATGCCTTCAATGCTACCTTTATCCCTTGATTCCCAAATCTGATAACCCTTGTACCTTTGATGACTTCCAACCCATTTCACTCTGCAACTGTATTTACAAGACCATAGCCAAAATCATCGCAAATCATATAAAACTGATCTTAGCCATGCATATCTCTCCTGAACAATTTTCCTTTCTCAATAGCTGTCAAATCTATGAAGCTATCAGGACTGCTCAAGAAGGTCTTCACTCTATGAAAATCCACAAATTGAAGGGAATGATCTTTAAAATTGATCTTTCCAAGGATTTCGATTGAACCAATTGGTTGTTCCTTAGGATGTTTCTATCTCATCTAGGTTTTCCACATGATTTCATTATGTGGATTATGTGTTGCATTTCATCTATTTCCTATAGTATTCTCATCAATGGATCAACTTCTAATTTCTTTCATGTTGAGCGTGGCCTACAGTAGGGATGTCCACTATCCCCCCTTCTTTTTCTCTTGGTCATGGAAGGACTAAGCAGATTAATCATTGAGGAAAAGTACCATGGCAAAATCAAAAGAATCAAAACTATAGACAATGTCATATTATCTAACTTTCTATTTATGAATGATGTTCTTATATTTCTAAATGGATCTGTCAATGAATCCACCTCCTTCAATATCATTCTTAACCTCTTCTGCAAGGCTACTGGAATGGCTATAAAAAATGAGAAGCCCTCCATGACCACATTAAGGTGCTCAAAATATGAAATTAATTATGCCAATCTAAGTTTTCCTTTTAGAAAATTGGCCTTTGACTAAGGTAACAAGTATTTGGTATTTCACCTTAAACCCAATACCTATAAAATTTTTGATTGGTCATGGCTGGTGGCCAAGATTGAAAAGATAATTAACATTTGGCATCATCGTTGGATCTCTCACGCCATACGACTCATCCTTATCAAATCTATATTGGAAGCCACCCTAGTATATTGGATGTCATTGACATGAATCCCCAAAGGTATTTTATCTAGAATACAACAATTATGCTGTAGGTTTCTTTAGCATGGTAGTAAGGAGGGTCGTGATTTTGCTTGGGTTTCTTGGGAACACATAGCACTACCCAAAAAATGGCATGGATGGGGGATGGAGAACCTTGAATGTTTCTCTAAGGCTCCGGTAGAAAAAATAAGATGACAGTTTCTCACCTCAACCAGTCTCTGGACCAAAGTCGTACTTGATTGGATTCGGTGCCAAAATTGGAATAGAAAGGATATATGAAAAATCTGGAGAGTTGTATTGAACTCTATCCCATATATTCGTTCAAGTTGGCATGGAAAGTGGGATCAAGAGACAAGGTGCGAATAGGTTTGGATGCTTGGTCTCGGTGTGGGAATGCTCACCTACTCTCGCATGAACTTATCCAAATCCTTGAGGGATATGATATAATGACCCTGAATCAAGTAGCAGACCCTAACAACTGGACTATATTTGCATAGGCTTGGAAGTCTGCACATGATCTACAGAACCCGAAACTGTGGCATCATGAGTGGAGTGATTTGATCTATATTTTATTTGAAGCTCATATTATAAATCAGGCCCGGGATGATGAGCGTGTTTGGGTCATATCAAAATTAGGTATCTACTTCCCAAAGGACGATTATCCTTACATATATGCCGACCATGAGGCTTAGAATCATGTTTGGTGGTGGCGTATGCTCTGGAAACTTAAAGCCTTGCCATAGACTACAATACTTATGTGGTGCTTACTTCACAATAAGGCCCCCACAGGAGACAACTTGTAGAGGTGATCCTTTTAGGGTCCCACTTGGTGCATTCTCTGTAAATATGCAATGGAATCCATTGATCATATTTTTCTCCATTGTCCTGTAGCAATAGACCTATGGAACCAGGTTTATCATTACTTGAATAATCCTTTGAGATGGGCACAAAGTTCCATGTTGCAAGGGAAAACTGGTGGAACAATGCCAATCCATCCAAACTTCGAAATCTTCCTTTACTGGTTTGCTCATGTATATGGATTGGTCAAAACAAATATGTTTTTCATGACTCTTCTCCCAACTGTTCGTTGTCCATTCCTCATATCACTACCCTATATAATTTTTTGTTAGATGAAGATCCTCATCAGCAACACAAAACCATTGTGGCCAAGATTATAGACAAATCTATTCCTTGGGCCTATTTCGATGGATCAACACATCAGAATGGCTATGGGGGAGGGGCTATTTTGTACTTACATGACAAGTACTATTTCAAAATGCAGATCGGACTTGGTCGAGGCGCTAACAATTATTCAGAACTTAAAAACCTTTGCCATCTATTAATTTATGCACTTGAGAAAGACATTTGTTGTATAGAGATATTTGGAGATTCAAAGATAGTTATAAATTGGTTCAATATGCAAGCTAATTTCCATGTGCACACACTCAGGAATTTATTGGATGAAGTACTTGCACTAAAATATCACTTTGATTTTATCTCTGCTCGTCATATTTACAAGGAAAGGAATCAACTTTCCGACATCCTTTCCAAGGAGACAGTGCAACAACCTCGAGGTCATTGGATGATCCAGGAGCACAATGGGCATGAATTTTACCATTTTTTCCATGGACCATTTACAGAGCAGCAACAACAAGGGGCAACATCACCCTGATTTTCAGCATTAGAACCTGAATATTTTTTATGCTCATATATATCTTTTTGTATCGATTTTATACTAATCTTTTTGTATTAGATACTCTTAAGTATATCTACTACAACATTTTACAGACCACCACAAACTTTCTTAGTATGTGGCAAGGCCACAAATTTTGGCATATGATTCATAGAAACATCTATAATACGTAATTTTCAATATTTCACATAATGGAAATTACGATTTTTCCTTTGGGAAAAGAACTAATATGGTCTTATTATTTTACTTTCAAAGAACATTTATTTAATTAACATTAGAACAAAGAATACCCCTTAAGGTGAAGAGAGGTCAACTCTTATCATATGAAGCGGGAGGATTCTTAGAATTCTCAATGAATGTCTTCTTAGGTTTTTCTTTGTTACCAGAGAAATTTTGGAACCAACATTCTTCTGGCGCCATTACCGGGGATCGAAAGTCAAAATTTCATTTCCTGGTAATAAATTAAAAAGTTAAGTCTATGACTTGTTGGTGGAAAAGGTTACAATTTTCCGTGCCTAAAATGATTTCAAGCAAATATTTCATGGCTTAAATAGTTCACTTGGCGACTCCTTGGTTGCTTAAATGGATTTTTTTGTGGCTTTTGTTTCTAAAAGATTTTCTCCACTTAAGTTTTGTAAAACACTAGGTTTTTCAAATGAAATGCCAAAGATAGATGTGTGGGATACCTACCTGCCTCACTTTCACAAAGATGAGGATGTTGATCTGGTTCAAATTCCAATTCAGTTCCATGGTTGCATTTCCAAGATTGGGGTTTATCATGAAGATTTATTCAAGAAAGTGTTCATGATGTCTTTGGAGGGTAACACATGATAATGGTATAGGAGTCTCCCTCCTGGTGGTATTTCATATTTAAATATTTTTATGCAATTTTCTATGAATATTATAGAATTATATAATCCTCTAAGTTACTTCTTGAGAATTGTTGCCATTCAAATGAGCATTGTAATAAATTCAACTTACCGGGTTTCAAGAAAGAGAATCTTGTGTTATTGATGGAGTTGAACGTTATAAAGATAAATATAATGATTCTAATGAAATATGTTTACCCTCTGAATATTTAATTGAACAATTTTAATTACCAAGATAACCCTAAAGAACCTAATGATACAATGACTCATGTTGAATTTGGTTTTTGTTATTTGATTTCCCTTATGATTATAATGATAAAGTTTGTGAATTTAACACTATCGAGGAAATAATTATGCCTATAACCACATTAACAATATCATGTCTATCTTATGTTGTCATAGGGTTAGTCATAATATAATTTGAAAATAAAATAATGACCATAAATTTCAACACATTATTAGCTGTAAGGTCCAAAGCATAATCAGGAAGGGTTCATTATTATGGAAGGATGATAAAATCGTTATATCCTCAGATTAATCGGTATGGAAGGACTCATAATCATGCCATATTTGTGAACCAGAAGCTATATCTAAATCACCTCCTATTTAGAGATTACGATAGAAGATTAATGGATCATCATCATACTTATCGAATATGGGCAACTTAGAATAATCATCATAATCACCATATGGATTTATATTAAAATTACTGAAAATACTGTCACAAACCTATTCGTTTGTTTGAAAAAGGTCCGCCATAGTTGATGATTCATTTGCATAATCATGAATATAGACTTGAACATGTTAAGCAATCCAACGTGTACCTGTACTACACCCCATAGACCCCGTCTAATTGTGTCTATGCGTAGAACCAACTCTATCAGAAGATTGGTTGGTTGTTGTAGGCAGAGTAGTAGAATAAAAAACTAAATGCATGTGTCAGTATGAATCAATACGGCCAATCCCAGGCCCAACCCCTGCACCTGGAAACAAAATTTATAGTGTAGACTTGAACATGTTTACTAGCTTGATCTAATGTGTATTTGTATCACATATGTTAGACCCCTCATAATGATGTATACTATGCCTCTTAGTACCCGACATGGAACCTCCCATGGAGCGGCCTTGCAAGGGGCCACTAGAGGGGTTGTTCGATGACACTGTTCCTACATACAAGAGGATTAGTTATTAATATTGGATTTTCTTTTGATAAATATCAAACTTTCGTTTGGTATACAACTTGTGTTTTTAAAACCAATCATCATCAAAAAATATATTATATAATATTTATCATGAATTATTTATTTTATTCTCGAGAGTTTTCAATTTCAAAATATTATTATTACTCATAAATTAATTAACAAATTTTGAAGTCAATACTTATCTGTATGCTTGCATTGGGGTTCTCCAATTTGGCATTGTAAAGTATTCTCGTTGTCCTATTGATTGCCAAAGATGATGTTAAGAAAGTGACATCCTCTAGCTGATCACATGTCAATTTAAAAAGATTCATCGAATGACCCAGCCAAGAGGAAGTTCATTGGGGGTAAATTAAAATTGCATTAAAATAAAAAAGCCCCAAATGGAACCAAAGTAAGGACAAAGAAGACATACTTTTATTTATGAAAATAATTCAACCTCTACATTGGAATGCATCCTATATGGTAGAATACAAAATGATAGATTATTATACATCTGCTTATAAGATAACACGCGTAATATGTTATCAAGTGAAATGATAATGCTACTTTTATCAAGGAATCAAACAACTATGTAAAATATTCAAAATTTCATGGGTAGCTTATCATCATGGTCTTGTTGATCCTACCATTAATACAAAGGAGACAATGGAGGAAATAAACAATAAGTTTTGGAAACCACTGCAATTTGAAAAATTAAAAGAAAAAACTTGACCACCAAGAGTGGAAATTGTTAAGCAACCCCTTGAAACCTTTCAGATATTTGCCGCTGAAAAACTTGGAAGAACAAGATTCTTCTATTTCACCTTTCAAATATTTTGAGGTTTTTATAAAATAGAATATTATGAATGATTCCCTAAAAGAACTTTCAAGAAAGTTGTCATCATCTGTGAATAGTACACTTTTCCAAGGTTTGTAGATATTATCTGATGAGAGCTTTAAAAACAAGACATCCAAAGAGTGCAACGTATTCAAAGATAAGAGACCATATGTATTAGTTTAAGTATTTCAAGACATACAAGTCTCTCATACAGTTAGTTTGCCTCCTAATTTTAGCAGTGAAGACATAATGATCATAAGAAAGTTTGGAGATTCTGCTATATTTTTGGTATTGATAATTTAAAATATCACTTTTAGACATCACTTTAATATATATATATATATAAATATATATATATATATATATATATAATTAAAGTGATATCCAAACTTAATGGACTGGATTTATAGAAGATATTTGTATTGGTATTTCTTCAAAACGTTTGGTGACAAACTTGAACAGAAATGAAAGTGCTACCACTAACTTGCAGGAATAGAGAGGTTATTTCTAAACTGTAGAAACAAAAATAATCTAAAATATAGAATTCAGAATGCAAGGAACCAAAGAATTCATAATTAAGTTTAAAATAAGATTACCCAATTCTTAATTTCCTTTTCCTTGGATCTTGAAATGAAGACAAATGCTCAAAATGAAGGATTTTAGACTATTCTACAAGATTTGTAGTAGAGCTACAAGAAACTCCATAGTACTATAGGAAACTCATGTAGGAAATTCCATATTGCAAATTAAAGGGACAACATGATTTTCTAAGGTCAAATATTCATCCCAAAGCCAATAAATCATGCATGTAAAAATCGTAAGATTTAATCACGAAAGAAAATATATTGTTAATTCTACTTTCTACAAGAATAGGAAATCCTACTATACACTAATCTACTTGCAATAAAAAAGGTGCCGAAATAGTTCCAACATAATGAAGCATGTAAATGACAAGCAAGAAAGTACACAAGGGTTCTTGGAGCTCCTATCAGTGGGCCCTTCCCGTGGTGTTCAGAGCCCTTCAAGAAATCATACTAGTTGGCTGAATAACATAAATGCTTCTTCGCTAAACTACTAAAATAAAACACATGGGTTCCTTATCACAAAACTTAAAGTCTATAGAGCACAATAAATAATAACAGAAAACAACTAACTTATTTATTTTTGTACTTTCACTCTCAAAGGATCTTATTTTGTCTAGGAGGAGAGAATGTAAAGGAGGAGGACTTGTGTGAATTGTTTTTTTGGTAACTAGAGGAATCAACGACTAGGCTGGTCTTGTACTTACATGACACAGGGTTGATTCCGACCACTACCACTATAACCTCCAGGTGTAACTTCCTCACCCCTACGATGGCACACATGTTTGAAAATTAGGGGATTTGAACCTTGGATATCATAGTTTACATAACACATAACAAGGATTTACTAGTCGAGCTACACCCTTGGGGATGGAGCTACGTGAACTGTTGAGTGACCATATATCCATGAATTTCATTGTAACTAGAGATTTTGGAAATAAATTGAGAAACTATTCGAAGCTAGTTTTCCCTATTGGATTTCCATGGTAAACTATGTGTTATCCATTATGGTTAGATTGCTTTGTGAATTCATTGTTAGAGCTCTAGTCTTGTTGCTTGCTTCAGTTCTAGAAAAAGTGTCTGAATTCCATTAAGCCAAATACCCCATTGGATCATAATTCATTGGTTAATTTACTAGTGGGATTTCATGGTTACTAAATGCTATACGTGGTGAAAACTATAGTGCCACCTCTCCATTGTATGATAGTTGGTGCATTTGCTTGTTAGCTACACCCACTAGTTCAAAAGGATACATTTTACTCTTAATTGACCCCAAGTAATGTATTTATTTTGATAAATCTATGACACATGTACATAATGATCTGAGTTGTGGTTGTGCCAAGATTTACATGATGGGTTTGGAAACTGTACAAGGACATTCAGGGCAATCCATCCAAAGATCAAATGAAATAAATGGTGGAGAACCACTAGTTGTTGGTTATTGTTCCTATTTCTAGAGTGGGATTTTAAATTAGGGCTTCTGTAAATTACTTATCTATTTTCCTTAATTTGTGGGAAGTGTGGAGGAGGCCACACACATAATAATCAGACTCTGCCTTCAGTTCCAATAATTGATGTTCCCTTAAATGATGCAGGAGCATCTGGACTTAGCCAACAATGTGATGGTTTGTTCACATGCTGTGGCTAAAGGAGTTGAATTTCACTGACCTGAGTGGTCAAAACTCAGTTTTGGTAGAGAGGGTTGGATCTCTCGAAAATGATCTTTACTTCATTATTGTAATAATTAGAAAATTGTCTTATTTTAGACTAAGGAATAAGTTGTTAGCATAGGTGTGTAATAGAGCTTAAAAGGAGAGATTTGATTGTTAGATTGATTAAAATAGAGATCAAGTTGTTAGCACAGTTAGAATAGGATTTGACTCATAAAAGAGAAGAAAATGTAATGGAAAGGGATTAACTGAGATGATTAAGGTTTGAGTGAGAGGCGAGAGTTGAGTGATAGATAGGGTTTTGAGATTGAGACAGAGGTCAGATAAATTGCTGTAAATGAGCCGAGAGGGCCAAGACTCTGTAACTACTATTATATTGAAGAAATTGATTTAGTGTGCAACTGTGTGTTAATCCTGGTGAAGACTCTCATTTACCTCTATGAATCTGCGTTCTGAAACTTAATCGGGTATTTTCTTTGTTTTCATAATTTAATTGTAAATCTCAGTGTTTATGTGTTAATTGCGGTCATTTAGTATTAATGGCGAAGAAGAAGGTTGGAGGAATAGATCTAGATCGTCAGGTTGACAGATCTAGTAGATCGACGATGATCAGTCAACTGCGGGGGGTAGGAGAGTACGAAATTTCTTGATCGAGGTTGAAGCCCCGCACTCACTCCTAGCTATTGATCTCAATTTCGAACTTTTAGGTCACAGTCAACTGTGGGGGTTAGGTCTGTTTTTAACTCGTGTGCTATTTGAAGACCCGAAATTCATAGGATTTGATGGCCTCTGTTATCCAACAGATATCGGGTCATAAAGTGACCGAACTTTAATTCCAAAAACAGACTCGAACATTTATAGATCAAGGATTTATAATACTTATTGGCTCCGTAAGGGCGGTTAAACAATGCGCAAGTAGCTCATCCGATATCGCTATCTACCATTGATCAAAGTGCAATGATCTCGTTCCTGTGGCCAAAGTTTCCTTCGTAGAAATCCATCACAATATCGCGGATCGCACCAACATGAAATCCATCGCAATATCGTGGATCACACCAACATGAAATCCATCGCAATATCGCGGACCACACCTACATGTGACTCTTCATCGCATTCTTAAGACTCCTCCTCTCGCATGTGATATGTGATAAGCGCAACCGGATTGAACGCGATCTAAAAAAGGAAGACTACCACCTTATTTTGATCAACCTCCTGCGTCATTTTTGGTATTAGAGCCCAGAGATTGATTTGACTGTAGTTAACATGCCACCGAGGAGGGAAGTTGGCATAGGTCGAGGAAGACCTAAAGCAAATGCAGTTCTGCTGGAGAAGATCCAGATTCTGCGTACAAGGATGGATACAATGGAGACTGCTAAGAGGAGAACACCTGATGAAGGAGTTGCCAATGCTGCAAAAGAATCTTCTGAGGAAGAAGAAGAGGAGGAAAATGAAACTAACAAAGTTATCAAGATGTTGGCTAAAGTAGGGGGAAAACGAAAGGTGAAAATTCCTGTGTATGAAGGGAGTGTCAATGTAGAAGAGCTAATGGATTGGATCAGTTCATTGGACAAATATTTTGATTATGAGGAGGTTGATGACAAAAAGAAGGTGAAATTTGCAATTACCAGATTGAAGGGTCATGTAGCTATTTGGTGGGATGAACTACGAACATCTATAACAAGAAAAGGAAAGTCCAAGATCAAGCAATGGGACAAAATGGTGAGTAAAACGAAAGCTAAATTTATTCCAAAAAAATATCAATTAAATATTTTCAAACAGTTACAAAATTTAAGGCAAAAAGGAATGTCTGTTAAAGAATATACAGAAGAGTTTTATAGGTTGAGTATTAGAGCAGGACATGTAGAGGATTACATGGAGAAGGTAGCCAGATATATCAATGGCTTAAGATATGACATACAAGATGAGATCAACTTGCTGAGTCTGAAGACCATTGAAGATGCCTATCAAGCAGGTTTGAAGGTAGAAGAGAAGATGTTAAGAAAACAAAATTAGAGGAATAGAGAGAAAGTTCAGTAAGAGGTAGAGGAACTACCAGACCAAGGTTTCAACAACATTCGAATGAAGTAGGAAGTTCAAGTAGCAAACCACTACAAAGGGGAGATTTTAATAGAGGAATATTTGCACCCAGAGGAAGAGGTCATGGAATAAATATTCGGTGTTACACATGTGGAGAATGGGGACATGGATCATGGGAATGTCCTCATCATAGAACAACAAGTTAGAGGAATGTGAATGTGGCTGAGGCAAAGCAAGAAACCCCTTAAATTATAGAAAAGGAAGAATTCCCTGAAGTAAGAGAATCCTTGTTGTTGAAAAGGGCATTGCTTAAGGCAGAGAAAGGGACTGGAGAACCATCTCAGAGGAAGAGTTTATTCATAACTACATGCAAATCCAAAGGTAAATGTTGTAAAGTGATAATTGAAAGTGGAAGCACTGATAACCTTGTTTCTATAGAGATGGTGGACAAGCTAGGATTAGTGAATACAATACACCCTACTCCTTATAAAGTGTCATGGTTGTAGAAAGGACATTAGATTATTGTGACAGAACAATGCAAGGTAGAGATACAGATTGGTACTTATAAAGATGTGATATTGTGTGATGTAATGCCAATGGATGTATGCCATATATTTCTAGGAAGACCTTGGCTGTTTGATCGGAAAGCCATTCACGATGGAAGGAAAAATACTTATACTCTGGAGAAGGATGGAAATAAACATACAATGCTGCCATTGAAGGATGAAGCTGACAAAGGAGAACCTGGAAACAATGTTATTCTGATGAGTGGAAAGGAGCTATTACAAGAGGTTGGAAAGGTGAAGAAATGAATTTTGCTGTCATAGGGAGACCTAAGGTAATTCTGACTTCTACAAACTTAGATGATTTACCTGAAGAAATCAAAACTCTGTTGAATGATTTTGCTGATATTATTGTTGATGAGTTTCCAAATGCATTTCCACCAATCAAGAGTATTAGTCATCATATTGATCTAATACTAGGAGCAATTTTGCCAAACAAAGCAGCATACATATTAACTCCTCAAGAGAATGCAAAAGTTGGAAAACAAGTGCAAGAATTGATGGATAAGGGACTAATCAGAGAGAGTCTTAGTCCATGTGCTGTACCAACAATACTCAGTCCAAAGAAAGGAGGTGAATGGCGTATGTGTACATATTCCAGAGCCATAAACAAGATCACTATCAGGTATAGGTTTCCTTTACCACACATGGATGATTTGATGGATTGTTTGAGTGGGTCAAAGTATTTTACTAAAATAGATCTGAAGAGTGGATATCATCAAATAAGAATTAGAGAAGGAGATGAATGGAAGACCACATTTAAAACAAACAGAGGGTTGTATGAGTGGTTAGTGATGCCTTTTGGACTCACTAATGCACCTAGCATGTTCATGAGATTGATGAATGAAATCTTGAAGGAATATGCAGGCAAGATTGTTATTGTTTATCTTGATGATATTCTAGTTTTTAGTAGAAGTAAAGAATAACATTTAGGGCATCTTAAATTGGTTTTAAGAACTCTTTAGAGAGAGAAAATACTGATAAATTTGAAGAAATGTAGTTTCATGAAAGAAGAATTAATTTACTTAGGATTTGTAGTTTCTAAAGAAGGGTTGAAAATGGATCCAGAGAAAGTCCAAGCAATTTGGAATTGGCCTATTCCAAGGAATATATTTGGGGTAAGAAGTTTTCATGGTCTTGCAAGCTTTTATAGGAAATTTATCAGAGGTTTTAGTCAGATTTGCGCACCAATTCTTGAAACAATCAAGGAGACTAATCAACCATTCAAGTGGATAGAAGCAACAGATAGGAGTTTTAAGTTACTGAAGAGGAAAATAACAGAGAAACCAATTTTAGCTTTACCTGATTTTGAAAAAGTATTTCCAGTTGAAACAGGTGCTAGTGGAGTTGCAATTGGAGCAGTTTTGAGTCAGGAACAATGACCAATAGCATAATTCAGTGAGAAATTAAATGAAGCTAAGAAGAAGTATTCTTCTTATGATAAATAATTTCATGTTATTGTACAAGCCTTAAAAAAATGGAGACATTATTTGCTACCAAAGGAGTTTATATTGTATTCTAACAATCATGAATTACAGTTCATAAACAACCAACCAAAATTGAACCAGAAACATGCCAAGTGGGTAGAGTTTTGGCAGAGATTTACTTTTGTGATAAAACACACCAGTGGTAAGTTGAACAAAGTTGCTGATGCTTTAAGCAGGGTAAATTTTATTGTGCAAGAATTAAAAGTTGGTGTTGTAGGATTTGAAGAAATGGTTGAAATGTATAAAGATGATGCAGATTTCAAAGATATTTATACAACAGTACAAAATCCAATAGTTCATAACAGAAGTTAGTGGTTAGATTATCTTATCCAAGGAGGTTTATTATTTAAAGGCAATAAGTTGTGCATTCCCAAATGTTATATGAGGGAAAACATAATAAAGGAGAAACACAGTGGAGGATTATCTGGTCACTTTGGACAAGACAAAACCTTTGCTCAGGTAAATAATTTTTACTATTGGCCAAAGATGCAGACTGATGTTAAGAGATTTTTTGAGAAGTGTAGGATATGTCAGCATGCTAAAGGGGGAAGCCAAAACACTGGATTGTACCAGCCATTGCCAATACCAGACCGACCATGGGATGCAGTTAGCATGGATTTTGTTTTGGGGTTACCTAAAACTCAAAGGGGGAATGATTCCATTTATGTTGTGGTAGATAGATTTTCCAAGATGGCACATTTCATTGCATGTAAGAAGACTAGTGATGCAACACATATTGCTAATGTAATTTTTTTTAGAAATTGTAAGATTACATGGATTGCTTGTAAGTATTGTGTCTAATAGAGATACAAAGTTTGTAGGGCATTTCTGGAGAACTCTTTGGAAGAAACTAGGTGCTAACCTCAGTTTTAGTTCAGCATACCATCCTCAAATAGATGGACAGACTGAAGTGGTAAACAGAAGCTTGGGAAATATATTGAGAAGTTTAGTGTATCAAAATCCTAAGCAGTGGGATTTAGCACTAGCTCAGGCTGAGTTTTCTTATAATGACACTCCAAACCGAAGTACTAGAATGAGTCCATTTCAGATTTGTTTTGGGATGAATCCAAGGGGTGTGTATGGGCTCAGAAATTTGGGTAAATAGGAGACATGAAGTGCAAAAACTGAAGAGTTTGGAGAGCAGTTGCAAAGACTACAAGAAGATGTCGAAGGCAGATTGCAGGAAAGAAGTGGAAAATACAAACAGAGAGTAGATATGAAAAGAAGAGAGAAATAATTCCAAGTGGGAGATTTAGTGATGGTGTATTTGAGAAAAGAAATATTTCCTGCTAAGAATTACAATAAACTAAAAATGAAAAAGATAGGACCATGTAGAATAGTAAGAAAGTTTTCAACTAATTCTTATGAAATTGAATTGCCAGAAGGGATTGGAATATCACCTATCTTCAATGTTGCAGATTTCTATCCATACAAAGAGACAACAACAGAGCTACATGAGGAAACTACAGAAGATGAAGTTCAAACTTTGAACTGGGAAGAACAAATGCCAAAGATAGTTAAGAAAGAGGTGGAAGATGTTTTGGAGAAAAGAGTATCCAAAAGAATCGAAGGACAAGTTTATTTTCAATACCTAGTCAAATGGAAAGGATAGCCGGTGGAGGATGCTAGTTGGTTGACAACAAGAGAGTTGCAGAAGTATGGAGTAAACCTTGAAATTTTGAGGGATGATTCTTTTCTTCCCCGGGAGTTTGATGCAGGAGAATTTGGACTTAGCCAACAATGTGATGGTTTGTTCACATGTTGTGGCTAAAGGAGTTGAATTTCACTGACCTGAGTGGTCAAAACTCAGTTTTGGTAGAGAGGGTTGGATATCTCGAAAATGATCTTTACTTCATTATTGTAATAATTAGAAAATTGTCTTATTTTAGACTAAGGGATAAGTTGTTAGCATAGGTGTGTAATAAAGCTTAAAAAGAGAGATTTGATTGTTAGATTGATTGAAATAGAGATCGAGTTGTTAGCACAGTTAGAATAGGATTTGACTCATAAAAGAGAAGAAAATGTAATGGAAAGGGATTAGCTGAGATGATTGAGGTTTGAGTGCGAGGCGAGAGTTGAGTGATAGATAAGGTTTTGAGTTTGAGACAAAGATTAGATAAATTGCTGTAATTGAGCTGAGAGGGCCAAGACTCTATAACTACTATTATATTGAAGAAATTGATTCAATGTGCAACTATGTGTTAATCCTGGTGAAGACTCTTGTTTACCTCTGTGAATCTGCGTTCTGAAACTTAATCAGGTATTTTCTCTATTTTCATACTTTAATTGTAAATCTCAGTGTTTATGGGTTAATCACAGTCATTTACTATTAATGGCAGAAGAAGAAGGTTGGAGGAATAGCTCTGGATCATCAGATCGTCAGATCTGGTAGATCGACGATGATCAGTCAACTGTGGGGGTAGGAGAGTACGAAATTTCTTGATCGGGGTTGAAGCCCCGCACTCACTCCTAGCCGTCGATCTCAATTTTGAACTTTTAGGTCACAGTTAGCTGTGGGGGTTAGGCCTATTTTTAACCTGTGTGCTAGTTGAAGACCCGCAAGCCATAGGATTTGATGGCCTTTGTTATCCAAAGGATATCGGGTCATAAAGTGACCGAACTTCAATTCCAAAAATATACCCGAACATTTATAGATCAAGGATTTATAATCCTTATCGGATCCGTAAGGGCGGTTAAACATTGTGCAAGTAGCTTGTCCGATATTGCTATCTACTGTTGATCAAAGTGCAATGATCTCATTCCTGTGGCCAAAGTTTCCTTCATAGAAATCCATCGCAATATCATGAATCACACCAACATGAAATCCATCGCAATATCGTGGATCACGCCAACATGAAATCCATCGCAATATCGTGGGTCGCGCCAACATGTGACTCTTCATCGCATTCCTAAGAATTCTCATCTCACATGCGATATGCGATAAGCACAACCGGACTGAACGCGATCTAAAAAAGGAAGACTACCACCCTATTTTGATCAACCTCTTGCGTCATTAAAGCATGTACTCAACCATTAATTGTGTCTTGAGGTTGTACGTTTTAACTTTTGGGGTTCCTTATTATCTGGGTAGTTTATTTAGTTGCACATAAGTGAATTCAAGAGCTGTAACAACAATCATGATTCTCCCATACTCCATTGATATCCAAGGTGCAAGGATTTGCCACCCATTGCTTCAAAAAACAAATTATGGTTGGGGAAATTGACAGAGATAGAGCATTTCTCGTTGAGTGCCTATTGAAGCATTGGATCGATTAGGAGGATTTAGGATGATGGGAAGGGTTTAGGCTAATGATAATCTAGGTAACACTCTTTCAACGACATGCTCGTTGTTAGGATGGGGTCCCCTAGGCTAGTTTTGGGGTTAAAAACCCAAGTTTTGTTGTAAATTTTGATGAAAAGACGTAAAGTCTCCGGAAATTGTGGATGCGAAGCGCGTAGGTAGCTAGGAGTCGAAAAAGGTTTTTAACCTCGTTTATGTAAAGTTGAGTCGATTTGAAGATCTACCCATGGTATGCAGATCATGGGATTGTATAAAAAGGTGTGTATTAGAGAGTCGAAGGCAGATGTATGTCTATGTCTATGGGTACGAACGGATGGAGTCTTAGAGAGATAGGGTAGAGAAGTAAGTCTTAGAAGGGGAAAAGGCTCTGTAGCTGAGTGCGTAGAGGCCTAGAGTAGTGTCTGCAGTTGAGTGTGCGGACCCCTGCAGCTAAGTGCACAAGGAAGTTTTGAGTATGTAACCTGATATTGAAGATCAATAAAGAAGACCGTTGTAGAAATTCATGTGTTTTATCTGTTTACCTTTGTTGTTTATGTTTGCGATATATGATATGATGAAATAATGTCTTTATGAAATAATGATGTATTGATGTGTGAATCTACTAGATAAGTCTTATTAATTGAACGCAATACATGTTAAGTATTTACGTGAAGATCATAATACCTTCTGTTACATTTATCAAGAACTTAAGTAGATCTGAGTAGATTTTGATCTAAGGATAATTTAAGATGCAGGTAAGTAGGTAATTAATCTGTTGAGGGTCTGTAAAAGCTAATCGTCGACCTTTGCGGAGGTCTAGGGGCTGTCTAAAGGGAGTTAAAGTACCAAGCCCTAAGGGCTTATAGATCTGCCTGGAGGCATATCTAGGGCATAAAAAGACATCGCATTGATCTCTGGATACGAAAACTTGGTTCTAGCATCCCCCCATACTGCTTTGGGTGAGACTTCAGTCCGCGCTATGCGGGTTGATGTCGAAAGGGCCAATGGTGTAGGGTTTTGTTTGGCATAACTAACTCTGAACCTGGGTCAGGACCCACTAAGCCAACACCCATTCTTTAGGTCTAATATTTTCACTCCCTTGGGCCTGGGATCATTGTTAGGATCATTAGCTTGTTGGAATCATCCATAATAGGAAGGCTCCTAAATTTGCTCCGTTAAGGCCGAGCCTCACCATCTAGAGAGTACACCAATTCCCTCATTCACCAGGGAGGATAAATGTAAAATCTCATATTCAAAATGTGTAAACAATTTTAAAAAAGCATCTAGTCATTAAGATTGAGTACCTGGTGCCATTTAAAGTTCATTTACATTTAATGTTATTGTAACTATATCTAGTGTCATTTCTAGTTCCTCCATTTACCCTAGTAACCTTTACCTTTCACTCTCCATTTCCTGCCATTTCCCCAACGACGTGAAAATGCGAATGATGTAGTTCAAGATTGATGTCATTGAAAATGTGGTGGACAATGTAGTTTAGGGAAAAACTAACGACAAACATGAGAAATGGGTAAAAGTGTTTTTATTTTCTGCTTTTATAGATTCAAACTTTCGACCGAGAGGTTAATCTAATCTCTCGGCCAAGACTAAATTTATCGGTCAAGAGTTTATCAAAATTCTAGGTCGAGAATTATAAATATAATCTAAAATCTCAATCAAGAGTTATAGATAGAATCTAAACTCTCGACCGAGAGTTTATTAAAATTATAGGCCAAGAGTTATAAATAAAATATAAACTCCCGGCCAGGAGTTTGGAACCAAGATTTTTTTATACTAAAACTCTCGATCGAGAGTTCTTATGATGTAGGAGCATCCAGCTCACCGTAACTGGGCAAAGTCTCAACCAGGTTTGCAGGCTATTGATCGACTGGACTATTTAATTTTTACTGTGATAGTTTTTCTTTTAACTTGTTTTACAAAGTTAGTGAATTCATGCATTTTTTAATTAAATAATTAGAATTACTGTAGCTCGAACATTAGTTAGGAAATAGCTCGTTGAATTAGGAGAGTAATGACAAACTGTTCATCCAAATCTTGTAATGTCAAGCAAATATAGTTATTAACGATAACAACATTTTTTGTAACCAGATTCTATGACAGTTTGATTAACTGCAAAAATCAACTGAAATAGAGGGATATAAAAAAACCAAAATGTAACAGAGAAGGGGTTCAGTCAATTACAGAAGAAGAAGAAATAAAAACAATCAAGCCATAAGCATTCAAAACTATTGTCCATCTGTATAATTTTTCTACTGTTCGCCTAATATAAACTTTTCTTTATAGTTTGATAAAATACCACATCAATAATGTCTGTTGATATGCTATCATATATATTCTAACACGAACATACAGTTAACCAACAAGCATTGGATGAATGTCTGTATAATGTACAGTCACATAATTTAATACAAGCATACAATTATTGGATGCATTTTTCGCACACGGTTAAACAAGGACCAGAAGCACAATTTCCAGAAGTCCGAGAAAGGGAACTGCGCACAGGAGTCAACCACGGCAAGTACTTGTAACCAGAACAACAACCACAGAACAGAGGCGGAAAACGACCATAAATAGAGGTAACATTGTTGCGTACCCTTTATAAGTTCCATTGCAAGAAAATCGAAAAACCATCGATAAATTTAACCATTGTCAAAATCAGAACAAGCGTATGTAAAAAAAGTTCATTCTTATAAATAGCGTAATGACAAAACGCATGGATGGAATGGCGTTATAAGCCAGAAAACCCTGGACTAGGGTTTAACCAAAACAAATATCGACAACCTTTCATATTTCAAACTTGACATAACAAGTGACCGAGAAGGACATAGCAACAACAAAATTCTTTCAACGACCAAAGAACCCTGAACAACCGTACAGCGACCGTGGGCACCTATCGTGCAAGATACAAACAAGATATTTGGGATTCAGGCCTACCAAGGACAAACAAACTGTATAAAATAAAGATTGGAGGATTCGCACACCCAGGTTGCCAACAGCGACCTGCAACCAACAAAACAACTGTGTCACAAACATAGAAGAGCGAAAACATTTCAAGCAAATGTACCAATGCGTGCGGAGAATGAAAAGACCAGGAAATACCTAAGTAAACGAAGCCGAAGTTAACCATAGCGACGTCCCAGACGAGTTGAACGACTGTAGACCAAAGGAGCCAGGAGGGTAAGTCTCGATAAAAGAAGCTGAACAAAAGTGAAGCAGGGATAGGAGGTAATACCTGTTTCCAACGACGAATGACCGCCAAAGTGGTCCTGTGCTCAGGACAAATACCAGTGCCGCATAGTGAGAACCCAGAACAACAGTAAACGAGAAGATTGAACCGGATTTGAGCAAAGACTTGACAGGAGTTCAGGAATTGTAACAAAGTCACAGTAAGCATCCAGAATCTACCACAAAAACCCTGACCAAATTACGAAGACGCGTTCGCAGACCATCAAAAAGTTATAGCAAGCAAACAAACATTGGGAATATTTTACAGAACACGCGCATGCATAAGGAGAATGAGTCATTAAACGTACCAGATTCGAACCACAGTTCAGAGCCGAACAACAACCATTTCCGAACAACATTTTCCTTACGTTTACAGGTAAGCCGAGCAGAGAAGAGTTCGAGGATTATCATTAGCAGAAGGTTGCAAACACTAAACTTAGTAGAGCAGACGGCGTTCCACAGAGGGATCCTAAGAAACCCTCACCAAAGAACTCTCCGCGCGAAGGAAGCGGAAGAATAATCCCGAACAACCACAAGGACCAGGGTTTTGGCACGAAGAACAAGCAGAGGCAAGTTTGAGGCGGGAGGACATTGCATTAAGTGCCAGTAATAACTCCAGCTACCAACCTTAACATAAAAATCCCGCGGACGATCTCCACACAGGGTGACTAAAGATTTTATATTGACACGTATACCCTTTCCAATGTGTAAAGCGTGGGCCATTGGGCTAGGTTACACCATCTTAACTAGATGTGAACAGGAAAATTAGTAGCTGTTGGGTCCTTTCCCTTTCCTCTTAAAGTTCTTGTTTTTTCTTGATGTTTTTATATTTAATTATTTTCTTATTTGTTTATTGATTTTTATTTCCATATATTTTTATTTTCCTATATATTATATATCCTTCCATTTTGATTTTATTTATTTATTCATTAATTATTATTATTATTATTATTATTTATTTTTTCAATCGAAATGTCTTGTATTCCTTTATTTAATTTATTATTATTATTTACTGTTTTTATTTTTGGAATAATTAAATTTGATCATATTAGTTAATTTTAGTTATATATATATATATATATATATATATATATATATATATATATATATATAATATATTATATATATATATATATATATATGTGACGTTCCTTTTGATTTAAATAATGAAATTAATTCAACTTATTATGTTTTTTTGGTAGGTAAGCACCCAAGGGGATTTGAACCAGTGACCTATCGCAAGGAGTGCCTTAATAGTGCACCCATTCACTGTCAATCGAAAGCCCCATGGGCAATTTAATTTATTATGCTTGTTTGTTTGAAATTTTTATTTAATTTATTTACTTATTTATTTTCTTCTTATTATTTGTTTTGTTTATTAGATTTATTGTTTAGAATAATTAATTTTGACCATATTATTATAGGACCTTCCTTTTGATTAAAATGATAATAATAATAGAATTAATTTAATTAAGTATTTACAATTATTTTCCAACTGTTACTTTATTAATTTTTTTGTTTTTAACAAATAATTATTTTTTAGTCCAAACTAACTGTTATATTCTAACGGCTAGAAAACATCTCTCTGCATTTATTTAATTTGATGCCATGATATGGTTCTTCATCTTGCCCTGAAGATGAACCACACTAGATGGTTCAAAATACGTCGACAAATGAATTCTGATGTGATCATCTTCGAAAAAATCTCTTAGTAAGACTACAACTCTTGGCCAAGAAAATATGGTTTTATTATTATTATTATTATTATTATTATTATTTTACGGCCAAGAACTATATTTCCAAAAGCGCATTTTTCACCCCCATTCCAAAAATTGTTTCCCATCTTCATGTTTTCACCCTCATGAGGAAGAAATACATAGAAATCCCTTGCATGAACAGGTTACTGACATTTCAAGGTCTTATTTATCAGAATTTTTGTTAGGTCCCTATAATATTAGTGTATCCCCCTTGTTTTTATTGTTGTACCCATGTAGCTCCCATATTGATTCAGATTTATGCAAGAACGCAATAAATTACAGAAATAACCATAAACATAGAGATGCAGCGGAAATGATACTTCATTTCATTAATGTAAAATACTGAAATATGCTTACAAACAAAAATAGAAATAAACCAGCTAGGGCGATGGTAGCTTATCTCTAAGAAGAGATGTGGTGGCTACATGCCTCTGAACT
>APFE031544364.1:11811-44219 GCA_000404065.3 Pinus taeda
ATCTTATTATTTGTGTTCTTCCCATGTTTCGGGGATGAAACATGCTAATGGGGGTGGAATGTAATATACCTAGGGGGGTAATATGGGGTACCGAGGGAGGTACCCAAGGTAATAATGTAATAATGGGATCGGCCATAGTAATAAATAAGGTGGTTAACCCATGTCATGTAAGGGACCACAAGTAGTTAATAATAATGTAAGGGGCCCATGGTATTAGTTGATGGTATGAGGAAACCATGGTAATGATGCATGGTATTGTATGTATGAGCCTATATAGAGGCTAGAGACTCCACATGGAGAGATATGAAGAGAAATAATATTGTATGAACAAGCATATGGCTTGTGGAGTATTCTCCTTCCTTAAGGAGTGAATGTATGGTGTTGCCCTACCTTAAGGGTTTGATCAATAAAGTGAATCATTTCTATCTATTCTATCTTGTTATTTTTGGGTTATTTCTATTATCATTATATTTCTGGTTTAGATCTACAACACAATTTGAGGATTAGTTTCGACCAACTCTCCTTTTCCTAATTTGAGCTTTGATCTAGTTAGCATTCCACAGCTAAATCTAGCACAAGCTTGCCTAACCTTAACAACCTAAAGCTCTGATACCACTTGATCTGAAATCACTTATGAATGATCTCAATAAATTAATGTAGGTATTACAGACTCATGTGTTGGTGTGTGCCTATGTTATTTTAAGCAACAGATCGATAAGATTGTGAAATACACAGGCAATTGGAAAAGAGTAAGAGAAACACAGCAAGCAAATGCAAAACACAACAATTTAATAATGATTTCACCTAATCCTCCTGGGCTATGTCTCCTAGTCCAACTTTCAATGGTGGCCTTTTTTATTATGTCTTTAAGCAGAGCTTTTACAATGAGGAGCTCAATTTGAGTCTCCTTTAACAGATGATGCTTAGTAGGGTGGTACTTGGATTCCCCAAGCCACTAGAGTACATAGACTCCCTTACCAAGTCCCAACCTCAACTGGTCTTAGTGGGATGAGTCCAATTTGGTCCTCAGTTCCCAACAAATATCCTCACAGGGATTGCTTGAACCTCTCAAGCCTTCTCGATTCTGTCTGCTCGATGCTTCCTTAGCTCTTCAGGTCAGCTCGCTTCTCTGTTCTCTACTTCTTGCTTCAATCTCTATTCTATCTCCTCTGTCCCCTCTCTGTTCTCTTTCTGTTCATGGCTTAAAGCCAATCCGTCCCTTGACTATTCGCTTCCTCTTCTGGCCCTTCAGATCACCTACCTCTATCCGCTTGGAATTCCCTGCTCTTGTGTCATCTCCACAGTGTAACGTTTCACAGAGAGGTGGCCACTTGTCCCTTCACAAACTAAGCACCAACTCTTCCTCGAACAGTTCGTTACTTTAGTTATTCTGCGAAATGATTCATCTGCCAGCTCAGCAGTCAAATCAGACTTCAAACCTTTATACGCCTCAGCTTATTCTTCTGCCAAATCCGGTCTCCCATCAGGTGCAATCTCCATTGTTTGATCTAGGGCCTCTAGATCCTACGGTCATCGCTTTTATTGTGCTCGACCGTTAGCCCGCAATGAGAGAAGTTTTCTCTCTCATCCAATGGACACACATCATTCAATGTATGGAATCGCTTGGTCCTCTGACAAACCTGCTTACCGCCCGAAATGCCTCTGATATTCAGTTGGTTTTGGATCACAGGACCCGCCTGTCGTTTTAGTGCTTTTCCCATGGTTTCCTAGTTTCCCTTGTGACCGTGTGCTCGGGGCCTTTCCTGCTCGAGGGGTTTTGTCCTGCGATGCGCAATTGGCGCTTGCGTTAATTGCTCATTAGAAAGAGCCTCCGTTTTTGGGTCCGAGCCTCCCAACTACCATTTTTGCACCATGCACAGTCCCCATGGGCCAATGATCAGTGCGCTTTGACCGAAGATCCTCGTTGCTCCATGCTGGCTACAAATTACCATTATTCAGAGGTTATTTCCTGATAGCTCATTATTTACAAGATTTTGAAGTTCGTCATAATTTGAAACAGTCATAGAACTCTGATAAATTTCAAGGATCCAATTTGGATCATGTAATTAATTTCAAAGAAAAATTCGTTGAGCATGGCAACCATCTTAATTTCCTAGCATTCAACTTTGGTTGTACAAACAAATATTGTAGTCCATTATGGTCTGACATGAGCATGAATTTCTTGCCAAGGAGGTAGTGCCTCCACATTTTTAGTGCATGAACTATGGCAACCAGTTCTAAATAATGTGTCACATAATTTTCCTCATGCTTATTCAACTTCCTATATTCATAGCACACTACTTTCCATTCCTATCTTAAGGATCCACTGAGCCCCTCTTTGCATGCATCTGTGAATGCCACGAAATCCTTGTCAGGATTTGTGATTATCAACATTGGCACACTAGTGAGTAATTATTTTAACTTCTCAAATATTTATGCACATTGTGCAATCCACTCAAATATTCTCCCTTTCTTCTGCAAGGTTTTGATGGGATGAACAATTTTGGAGAAATTCAAAATAAATCTCCTGTAGTATCCTTCCAACCACATGAATGATCTAACCTCATCTACGCTTTTTGGACTCAGACACTCCTTTATGGCTTGATCTTTTCAGGGTCAACTAATACACCTTCCTCAGAGACAACGTGCCCTAAGTAGTGTATCTGTGACTGAGAAAGTCACACTTGTTGAGTTTTACATAGAGCTTGTGCTCTCTCAACAACTGTAACATTGCAACCAAATTTTTCTCGTGTTCTTCCTTCATTTTTAAGTAAACTAATATGTCATAGAAAACACTATGACGAACTTGTCCAAGTAAGGACACAATAGTCTTTTCATGAGGCACATGAATGTGGCTATGGCATTAGTGAGCCCAAAGGTTACCACTACGAATTCATAGTGTCTATATCTTATTCTGAATTTTTTTATGAATATCCTCCCCCTTGATTCTCACTTGATGGTAACTTGACCTCAAGTCAATTTTGGATAAAATTGTTGTTCCTCTTAACTGGTCAAAGAGATGATCAATCCTTGGTAATGGGTACCTATTCTTGATGGTTACCTTATTCAACTGTCTTTAATCAATGCATAATCTCATGGTTCTGAATTTTTTCTTTACAAATAACATCAGTTCTCCCCAAGGAGACACACTTGGCCTTATGTAACCTTTGTGAAGAATTTATTTCAACTATAATTTTAGATCCACTGACTTTGGGGTGCTCATTCTACCTGGATCCTTGGATGGTAGTGTTGCTCCTGGTACCATCTTGATAGATAAATCTACCTATCTATGGGGAGGTAGTCTAGAGACCTCCACTGGAAAAACTTTTGCAAATTGTTGCAAAACAATGTACTTTTGAAGCAATTCAATTCCCTTATATTTTGTTTATTTTCCAACTTCCTCATTCTTGGAAACTTGTACTATAAACAACATGCATATTTTCCTACTATTGTGTTTGGCTTGCATAGCAGTGATCATCCTCACTAATATGGGTTTCCTCTTACCATGCAACAATCTTTTTGTTCCTTTTTCATCCAAGCATTCTATTTCTTTCTCATATAAATCTACCTTGGTTCAATGCCAGTACAACCAATCCATGCCCAATAATAGGTCATACCCACCCAATCGTAACACATTGAAGTGGGATGTCATGGGTATGTCACTAAGCTCAATTTCACATGACCTTACCCAATGGTTTATTCTTCTCCTTGTTCCTATTTCCAATTGAACCATCCAAGGTTCCTGATGCAACTCCTTGGCCAATTCGCATCTCTCAACAAGTTTTGGGCCAAAATAAATATAGTTAGATACTAGATCAATTAAAATAGAGATGACTTGTTGTTGTAGCTTACCTTCCATCTTAATGATGGATGCTTGGTGATTTTCTTGGTGATTACCAATGCATAAATCCTTGGTATAATCCAGGCTACTTCACCCACTCTACTTGCCTCTTGAGCATGGTAAATATTTTCTTGAACACTCTACTAAGGTGGGTACACTCTCCTATTGTCCCCACCACAATTCCAACACTTGAGTGTTTCTTAGCCTTCAAACTTAAGCTGTGTTGATGTTGTTTGCTACACATTTTTCTTGATAGCAATATTGGGTCTTTGTTGAAGTTGTAGTGCCTCAGTTGGGTGGTTCATTTCCCTCCTATCTATGTTTCTTTTGGGCAATTTTTATCTCATTTAGCATTTCTCTTAACTTTCCAGCTACACTAAATTTTAGGCCTACACTTTTCTTGTTGATAGGAGTGCTCCAATTTCTTGATATCATCCTTCAAGGTTTGGGGTTCCAACAATTCGTTTTTATCTCTTAATACCATCGGCAACCCATTGATGAACCTCTGAATCTTGAATTTCTCATCCTTGAGATATGGTACATACCTTAATAGCTCCAAAAAATTGGTGACATACTCATCACTATTTAACTGACCCATTTTGAATTCATAAAACTATTTCACTTTATTATCGTAGTATCACTCAAACCGATGTTTCTCTTTGAAGATCATCTCAAATTCTCCCCATGTCAACTCCTTCTCAAAAATTTCTCTAATATTCTTCAAGTTTTCCCATCAAGTATTGATTTTCCCTTCTATGTTTTATGAGGCAACTCTAGCCTTCATATTCTTTGAATAGTCATGTATCCTGAAAAATTTATTCATTCCTAGCAGCCATGCTTCTGCATCCTTCGCTTTCTTCATGTCCCCATCAAATGTAGGTGGTTTTTCCTTCTTAAATTCATTAGGCATATGCTCCCTTTCTTTTCTTGTTGAATGATGATGATTGTGATAATGGTAATGTATTTGGGCATCAAGCTTAGAGGGTTTTCTTGAATTTTTCATGTGTGTTCTAGTTCCTCCCCTTGACATTTTTTGCGGCCTCAAAATTCTGTTGTCGAAACATGGGGGATATCCACCCGATCTGTACCTTAAGATAGCTCCTTTTCTGTTTAAAGTGGTGGCTCCGACTGGGGATAATGGGACTAGTTTCCCAATGTAGCTTTTAAGATGAGAGTGGGTGGTTTATGAGTGCTTTCCAATACAATAATGATAATCTAAGTGACCTATTCTATAATGCACTTTCTCTAACTAATTTATTCTAATATAAACCCGAGTGTTCCTGTGTGATATGCAATCTACAAGGATATCTATTTAGCATGTGATATTAAAGATTGAACACAACTAAACAGAGATGATAACGTAAAAGATAATTCCTTTGACTAAATAGTTAGTCAAAGGAATTTATAAAATATATCGCATATATGATGAGCTATATATAAAAATCACAACTTCAGCTAGGCATCATACAAAAGTGCAATTAATGCTTAACAGAACAATAAATCTGACATGTAATTCATGAAAGTAAAAATTTTCCACTAATTAAATGTAAACAGAATCGATCATACATGATAATAGTACCATATGTGTGTAGTCCTGCTCATTTGACAAATGACATAGACCAACTTTCTTCAAATCAAATTGTCTCCCAAGAATACAAAAGTGCATCAACAAAGAAAAGAAGTCTAATATCTAAAAGAAACGATCATGTTCCATAATTTCACCAAAGCATTCACAAACTTACAATAGTGCATTCTTTGCAAATGTTTTTGATAAAATTATGGACCCTTCTCTAAATGCATGAGAAGGGTATAAATACTATTCTAACTAAATGTGAAAAAATATATTATACAAAATTTGAGGAGGTTTCAAGCAACCTTCCTCCTAACTAGGTAGCTAACCCCAAAAGCAAACAGAGGCTAAATAAACAAAAATAAGAGGATGACTTGTTATCTACCAACTTGTCCTTTAAATTGCAAATATCGATCATCGATTGAATTTGAGGAGGTGGCCCGAAATGAATCCTGAGTTTTCCTATGAAGATCGCATCGGTGAGTGGTGGCAACATCCTTTGAGTTGTGTGAAGGGAATAGTTGAGAGTCATAATCTGGCTATGTGGCTTAACAAGATACTACCAATATGAATCCAGTTGGTTGTGGTTAGTTTTGTAATTGCCTCTCTTTGACTCCCCGCTTTTTCTTTCTAGTCTTTATACAAAGCAGTTAAATCATGCATTTATTTCATATTTCCTTCTTTGATGAGATTGGTGGCGAATAGGATGTGATTCACTACTTTGATGATGTTCTTTGATACTCCAGTTGCCCTTGCGACTGCTAGCTTAGCATGTTTGATTCTGGCATCCCAATTTGTGAAGAGAATGTCTTTATGAGTTTCTTCAATCTCAGGTAGATTGGTTTTCTTTCCATCTTCTATTTCCTACCACTAGATGAACTTAGATATTCTAGTGTTTAAATCATTAAACACCGTTCTTTGGTCAATTGCCTTATCTATCAGTTCATCACTAGTAGTCATATAGGCACTAATGTGTAACATCTTCTGGCAGAAATACTCTTGTTCTTTCACCAGAAGGGAATTTAATTCCAGGGCCTCATTGGTGAACTCCTAAGTAGTGGGAACTTCCTTGTATCTTTCCATGGATTTTTGCATTTCCTAGAGTTGCATATGTTTGGCCAATATATCGGCCTCATTGCTTATTTTTAGGACCTCCATGTCTTGCTGCAATTGTGTCAGTTGCTCTGCCACCCACCTATTTGTACTTGCTTTCTCTGCCTCAAGCTCTTGTTTGAGTTGCGTAATTCTCTCCTCTTTCTCCCTTAGTAAAGTAGAGACCTCAGTAGCCCTGTCCATAGTGGCCGATGCATATTCTCTCATGAACTATGATAGTCTGGTCAAGTTCTCAGTCGGATTGAAAGGAATGTCATTCCAGACAATGTCCACAGGCTCGTTTCCAAGTGGGAATTCAGGTGCATCTACCCTTCTCCTTTTTCTCTGCCTTCTAACTATAGCCTTGTGGAGAGGGCTATAGAACACATCTAGTGGAGGTATTTCAGTTACTTTCAAAGCAATCTTCGATGTGGGCAGAGCAAGGATAATTTTAGTATGTTGGGACGTTCTTGCTTGTTCCTTCACAGGTGTAGATTGTTCGTCGATAGACTTGGGCTCTGTGTCTTTATGAACATGTGGAGGAGTTTTTCATTCCTCTATTTCTTGGGCATTTGAGGCTTTGGGAGTGCCTTGCAATTTCTGATTAAATTGATCCCACTCCTACTCCAAACTACTACCTTTGGACTCTGAACTGATTTCTATAGTCGGGGTGCTCATCACTTGCTTCTTAGCTGACTTCCTGCTAGACTCAGTTGTGTTGTTGGCGTCTTGGGGTTTCCCTATGTATAGTGTCTTATTAGTGTTTACCTAAGAGTCTATTTGAGAGCTAGGACCTCCACTATCAACAGTGACGCTTGGAGTAGACTTATCCTTAGGTTTTAATAGGATCACCTAGAGCCTCTCATCTCTAAATTCCTAAAATGTTTGAAAATATTTAGGTTTTAGATTTTCTTTTGCCCATTCGAATGCTTGTTCGAAGGATACAGCCGACTATAACAAATCCTCAAAATACTTATCATCATGATTGTATGGCTTGAGCTTTACTCCATTAGTGAAATTATATGCCACTTTATTTGGATCAAATTGCATCTTAGGCAATGTATGAAGCCTGAGGGCTTCCATATGTGTTGATTCCTTAGAGGCATGAACAAAATTGGCTAAAGCAAAAGAACCACATTTGACAGGGAATATGGGCCATAATGACTTCTTGTCATCTTTTAGAACTTTAGTTAGGCCCTTTCCCACAGTCTAGTAGGCAATCTCTTTTGGTAATAACTTATCAAAAACATATAAAGGAAGGATGTGTGGATTAGTTGTGCTACCGAAAACCCTAATATAGGTGAACCACTCTTCAATAAAATACTTGCCGACAGTAAGCAGGTCTGTTGAAGCTACTTGGGAAAACCTAAGGGCTTTCTTATTGAAAATCATTTGATGTAGGGGCGACACAACAGCATGGAATATCTTATAGAAGTGTGGTATGTAATGTGATTCCCATATTTGTTTATGACTGAGATGGATTGGGTAAGGATCTTGTAAGGTCCATTTCCAACCCATGGTTAGAATTGTTGTGCAAAAACAGATAGCATCCATAATGTAGGCACTAAAATAGAAGGGAGTGAGGTTATCTAAAAAGGAGGCTTTCTTCTGTCGATATTCGATAATGGTGGTGGCTAGGTTGTTAGATAGGATGGAAAGCCAATTCATGATATGGGAATTAACACAAGCATCAATAAGAGGAATCCATTCTATTGAAAAATTAGTATTATTAGGTAGCCCATACAATCTACATGAATTGGTTGTTGCATAGTTGTAGGGGTTTGCAAAATAGGCTATAACATACATACCTGATTTGTCATACTTGAATTTGTTTTCCAACACCATCCAACCCTGAATTAGCTTGAAGGGGGTTGGGTTCTTCCTTGCGAAGTTAGCCACAAATGTGATGTCATAGATATCCTGCGGATAAAGTATGTGGTACATTTTATTCAAATCCTCTGCTCTAAATGAACCTATGAGCTCCATCCTTGAATTCTTGAACTGCCTATCTTCAATGATAAGGTTTTTGATCACCCACCTGATCATATCTATATCAGGGAGGATTTTAGCCCTTGCTCCTATCCTATGAATGAATGAATAGGAAGCATCTCTACATTGAAGTTTTGAAGGCTTTTTGAGTCAGTTGTTGCTCTCGTAATAGTGATTTTAGGACGCTCATCCTCCAGCCTATTGTAAATGAATTCCCAAGCTTTTGTGCCTCCGGCAGCATCACAAACTATATCAGTGAAGATAGGAGCCATCTCTGTAAACTCAGATTCAACAATGGCCTGTTTGCTTTGTTTCTACATCACCTTTCTTAGTGACATGTCTTTTTTCACTTGCCTGAAATAGACAAGATATATCAGCACAGACGATATCTAGTAATTAAGATTGAAAGCTTCTATGAAATGACTTTGGATTGTGAAAAAGGTTTTAATGAGATACTCGATTATAACTACCCATAACCTGGAAAATGATTATCCTTCCTTTGGTCGCTAAATATTTATTAACTTGTCAACTTGTTTATTTTGGTATTTAAAATGTAATTATTCCACACGTTTTACTACTCTTAATCAAGCATTGTGGTCTTAAAAGGGATACAGCATAGCGCTACCAAATGCATTAAGTGAAATGCGATTGCGAAGATCACGTAAATAATTTGTGGTTGTTCTAATGGCATGGTTAAGTTTCTTGCGAACTATCCGAAGTGCAAAATTTGATTGCAAACTATGCGAAGTGCGAAATGACAAGGTGATGTTATCACAACAGGAGACTTAATCGCATATCACAATTTTTTTAAAGGTTTTTTACATAGTCATGTCAAAAAGCGCGATTGCGATTTGCGATATGGATTCCATCCTTAGTTAGTTTTGGAATGTTTTTCTAGGTATATTCTTAGAGTTAGGGTTTTATTATCCTAAGCCTAAAAATTTAAAGGGTCCCCATTTATAACTCTAACCCTAGCTATTGTTTTTATAAAAAGGGGGGGGGGGGGTTGTTTCGTAGTACAACAATTGGCGATTCACTTGGGAGAACCAGTTATCTCTGAGTATTTTTTGAAATTTCTAAAAAAACTTTCAAAGTAATTGGAGTTATAAGAATACTGATTACATGAATTATAATGTAAACAACATTTTTCTAGGATCATCATTACTTGCTCAGCTTATTCACTTAATTACTTTACCCTTGTAATGATAGAAGTATAAACGTTCGCATCAGCCAATAAAGTTTAAAGAAATATAGCAAGTGTCTTCTGAGATTAGTTTTTTGGTGTTTACTCATTTATCACAGATAGAGCCTCTACTACCAGCAGGCATTCATAGCCTTGATAGGGTTATCTTTTAACCAACAATGATTCATTATCCCATTTGTATGAATTTTCAAATTTCAAAATGATATTCACTTGCATTGAATATCAGTTGGACCTTGTCCCATTTTTCCCTTTTGAATGTAATCTTTTTTCTTTTTTGGTTTCTTAAAATACATTGTCTAGGCGTGGTAACCTACTAGTGACAATGCCATTCACTGGTTGTAACTAAATTGAACAAGCTGGCTCTTGATGAGACCCCTTGTCTTCTGATCAAGGAAACCATTAGCTATTACCCTGTTTTATATGTAGTAATGGTAATGTTAGTTTTAATCACTTCCCTATGAACATGGTAAAAAAGCTCGTAATGAGACTTTTTATCTTTTATGTTTAAATATTTTAGAATTACACTCTGAAAAGGGAAAATTTTAACAGATGGGGTGGATCATTGGCTCTTTTGAGAGTTTTGGGTGATAATGATAAAGTTTTTTAAGATACTGATTTGCAGAAAGTCCTTACTAGGTTAAACATTCTTTTCTTGACTGATAACAAAGCCTTCATATTCTTTAAAGATAAGAGCTTGTTCGTACAATAAATATTTTAAGCAAGGTCAAGTTCTTCCAAAGAAATCAAGTTTACTTTAGTACTCAAATGTCCTAATTATTCCTTTTAACTCTTACTTTCTTATAAAAGTGAAAAACAGAAATGTTATCACAGATTTTATTTTGAAAAGCCAAAAATAAATACTGGTTAACCATTATTTTCCTAGAAAGCAATATGTTACAAAATTTGAATGGGTTATCTCCTAGGAGAAGTACTTTTTCAAAATTTTACCATTGACGGGGAAAGAATCCTTCTTACCTGACAAATCTTGTAAAAGAAACGTTGATTGTCCAATTTTTTCAATAATCTGAAAAGGGCCAAGCCATAGTCTTTGGAATTTGGTATGTCTACCCTTTTCCTCGTGTGCTTTGTCCCATTTTAGAACCAAGTCACCTACTTCAATATTTGTATGACTGGAAAAAGTTGTGTCAAAGTAAGCTTTGACTAATTGTTGATGATGGAAGTGGGTTGCTTTAGCCTTTTCTCTTTCTTCTTCAATCTTGAGAATTTGAAATTGTCTAGCCTAGAGAGAATATGAAGGGTTTTCATCGATAAATTGTACTAGGGAAAAAGAGATGGGATTGCTACATTTGTGGGAAGAACAACTTCTTTTCCATAAACTAAAGAGAAAGGAGAAGAACCAATAGAGGATTTCTACGTAATCATGTCTGCCCATAGAGAAAATGTTAATGCTTTGTGCCAATTCCTGTGATTTTGATCAATAGTCCTTTTGATAACTATAATGAGGTTCTTGTTTGTTGATTCTTCTAATCCATTACCTTGAGGATAATAGTTGGCTAAATATTTCAACCTGAAACCTCACTTAAGAGCAAACTCTACCATTGTATTTCCAGAAAAGTAAGATGCATTGTCAAACATTAAAGTTGAGGGTAAGCCAAACCTGGTAATTATGTACTAATCAATGAAGTCTGTAATATTTTTTGTGTTAGCTATATTTAATGGGACAACTTCTACCCACCTAGTAAAGTAATCAGTAGCTATAAGGATGTATCTATGTTGTTTGGAAGAGTTAGGAACAATCTCACCAATTATGTCCAATCCCTATTGTTCAAATGGTTGTTGGATGTTAACTGGTTGTAAAGGGAATGTTGGCTTTCTTTCTCTTCCAGTTGTGGTTTGACAAGTTTTTCACTTCCTTGCATATTCATGTGCATATTTAAATACCATTGGCCAATAACACTATGCATGTAGGATTTTGTGAGCAGTGGTATTTCCTCCAAAATGTCCTCCAACTGGTCCATCATGTAATTCCTACATGCCCTTTTCAGCTTTAGGTTTCTCTAGGCATCTCAACAATATTGAATCATAATTCTTCCTAAACAATACATCATTGACTAGTTAATACTGATTTGATTTCAATCTTAAAGCTCGCTTTGTTTTAAAATTAAGATGCATAGGAGCATAGCCATTTTTTAGATAAAATTTCAAATCAGCATTGCAATTGTGTCTCATTGAGGCTTACCTCTGATATTTGTACTTCATTACCTTGATCTTCTTCTAGTGGTAACTGGGAAGCTCCTTTTAACATCCTACAAAAACCTTGGCCCCTGACAATTTTAGCTGGCTAGATTTCTACATCATATTCTTGGAGTGCAGTTACTCAATTAGCTCTTTTCTCCCCTACTTCTCTTTGGATCAATAGTTGTCTTACTGCAGGGTAGGGTACAACTATCTTCGTATGGGTTTTAAGAAGAAAAGGTCTAAAATGTTTGAAAGTTTTAAAAACAGAAAATGTTTGTTTCTCTACACCCGAATAATTTAATTCAGCACCTCGCAAATTAGAATTGAAAAAGGAGATGGGTGCCTCAATATTTTCATCATTCAACTGTGTCAAAACTGATGCATATGATGTATCATATGAAAAATTATATAATACAAAAGGTTTGAGAAAGTCCGGGGTGGTCAATGAGGGAGCATTAATAACGGATTTTTTAATCAACTCAAATGACCCTCTTTCATCCTTGTTCCATCTGAAAACTACATTTTTCTTATCATCTCTTGAAGGGGTAGAACAATCTGTGAAAAATCTCAGACAAATCCTTTTACAAAATTTATTTGGCCTAGGAATGATTGCATGTTTCTCTTGTTGTGTGGGAGGGGAATTTTTTCAATCTCTTGAACTCTATCAGGATCAATGTAAATTCGTTTCTTGGATACTGTAAACCCAAGGAGTTTACCTTTTGGTAAAGAAAAATAGGATCTTTTGGGATTTAAGGAAATGCCATACTTCTTGCATGTTTCAAAAATGTGTTTCAAGTCACTTAAATGATTTTTCCTATCCTTGGAATAGACTATGATATCATCCAATTAAATAACCACCCACTTATTGATTATACCTCTAAAGGCAATTTCCATAGCACGTTGAAATGTGGCACCCACATTAATGGGTCTAAAAGGCATCTTCTGATAGGCATATGTTCACCACTTGGTCCTGAATGTTGTCTTTAAGCTGTCATATGGATGCAAAAGTATTTGATTATATCCTGAGAATCCATCTAGAAAAGACATTAATTCAGAAACTGCAACTAATTGCAATATCTGTTCCATAGTCAGCCAGGGAAAATTATATTTTTGGCAAGCTTGATTTAGGTTTCTAAAATCAATACAAATCCTAATATCTTTGTTATTTTTCCTTATGGGTACCATATTTAATACCCACTTAGAATTTCTATTAGGGAAGATTTCTTTTACCTTCTGAAGCTTGTTCAATTCTGATTTGATTTGACTTTCAAGGTTTGGGTAAATTTTGTGAAGCTTTTGTTGAACTGGCTTTTCATTTGAAGTCATGGGTATGGTATGTTGAATTATAGAGTCATCATAAGTTTTTGAGATCTGCATAATCCCAAGAAAAAACGCCTTTATATGTCTTCATTAACCTGATGAATGATATTCTTTCTTCAGATGATAGGCCAAGACCCAGGTTGACATTTTGAGGATTTTCATTCAACCCTAGGTTTACCACTTCAAATCTCAAAGTAGAACTTTGAGTTTTGGAGTTAGCAATTTTCTTAAATCTATCCTTTAGATCATAAAGATCTTCCATTTTAACCACAAACTTTGGTATTGGGTTATGATCATGATTAAATTTGATTTCTAGATCATGCTCATGTTCATCTATGATATGTTCTTCATACAATCCTTCTGATGTAAGGAAATTAAATATATCTGCATTATTGTTGAATACTCTCCAATTTGTTACATTGTCGGGAATTGATGGCCTAAATATTAATTCTATTGAAAGTCTATCTGGACTAAAGTCTTCTAAGGGTATAATCCTAGATGCCACATTAGCAAGTAATTCGGCACTTGTGTTTTGTAATCTAGGGAATGAAGATATGTTGAAAGCAGAAAAATGATAACTCAATTTCTGAGCTAAAGATTCATAGTGTTTAAGGTGCCCAGAGACACAATGGATTGTATTTCTCACTTGTTTCACAATTATCTCTGAATCACCGTAGACTCACAGGTATTTGACATTAAGAACAATGGATTTATAGTCCTTGGATTAGTGCTTCATATTCAGCGACATTGTTAGTGCATTGGAATTCAAGTCTGCAGGCCAGCATGGTTTTCTTTCCTTGCGGATTGATCAAAATGCATCCTACGCTTGTGTCGTCTTCTAATTTAGAACTGTCAAAATAGAGAGTCCAAAATAGAGAGTTATTATAAACTTTATCTACTAACTTTAGACACTTGGAAGGATCTGTTTGTGAAAAAAATTTGATTTGAGAGACTAAAGTGTTATCTAAAAAGAGAGACGTATGAGCATTAAAGGATCCTAAAGAGGACTTGGCTAAGCAATTTCCAATGATATTATTACTAAAAGCAATAGGTTTGTTGCTTCCCTTGAGGTCGGTGACTGTATATTTCATGAATTTCTCTCGGTCAACCGTGATTTGGTTAGGTTTACCATTGTGTGGTAACCACATGTGAGACCAATTAGTTGCGCAATAACCGTGCAACTTCTGAGACCAATCCCTACTACAAATTAAACCATAAAATTCAAGGATATCAACCACCATAATATCAATTATTTGTGAAACTTTTGGATTAGAGGAAAGTATAATTGAAACGGATGTCATTTCTCCAAGCACCTCGACTTTTGTCCTATCTAACTGAACTATGTGCACTACAAATTTTTGAGGCGTAATGTTCAATTTGGTACACACAGGTCTTGGCATTATATTTGAGGAGGCTCCTGAATCAAGAAGGCAGTTGTGAATGTTCTTTTTGAAAATTTCATAAGTGAGCATAAATGGAGGAACATGAGAAATAGATTTATCACCAATTAGAACTAGATCTGAAGGATCTACTTTGTTTGAGAATGAGAGAGGTTGTCCCATATTGTAGGCAGCTTGAGTAACTACAGCAAATGGTAGAGGAGATACTGGAACTTCTTTCAACTCCCTTAATAAAATATTTTGTTGTTGTTTAAGTTTAATGAGATCATGCAGCGAGATGTTATCTCTAGTTTTTTTCATGTCTTCCACTATATTGTATTGGATCATATCTGATATTACCAATGTTTTTTAGGAATTTGGGGAATCTGGAGGGATAGGATCGGTTTGGATAGTCTTAGATTTCTTAGCTATTCTTTTCTCCTTTGTAGGAGTAGCAACTTTTTTCTTCTGGTTTGTGATAGACATGTCAGGAGAATTTTTTCTTCTTGTAGTCACTAGCATTGTTTGTGCCTCTTGTTCAATTGGGAGAATAAAATCCCACATCCTGTTTAGTTCAATTTCTTCTTCTGTTTCAGCTTCCTCTTCATTTGGTGAGTGTTCTTCTGCTTCTTGGTCATATTCAACATTTGAAATGGTGTTTGGGGGTTGTGATGTAGAAGAAGGGTTCCTTTTGAATGATCGAAAAGGTTTCTTAGGAGAAGAGGATTCTGCGACTTGTTTTTTTATTTCGACCATTTCGTTAGACATCATTTTTAACACTTTCTGAAGACCTTCAAGATCGAAAGGGTCCTTTGAAGCTTTCTTCTTACATTCATCCTTAAATGTTACCTTTTTGGTCTTCCTTTCGTCTATTTGTGATCTTTTTTCCAAAGCTATGATTCTTCTTTCTACAAACAGGGCTTCTTTCATATTTTCTACAAGGGTAGCCTTATTGGCTCTATCTACAAAAGTTGCAATATTAGAAGGAAGAGATGATATATACCATTATATTTGTACATCTACAGTAGGTTTAGAGGTAATTGGGATTTTGTTTAGCAATTTCTTAAATCTGGAGTTGAAATCTTTGATATTTTCATTTGAATTAGCTTTTAAATAAGAAATATCATTGATCAAGGATGCTATGGTCCTATCATCACAAAATTTTGCAATAAATACTTCTTGAAAAGTATCCTAGTCTATAATTGAACCTACTGGGAGGGAAAAATACTAAGACCCAGTATATCCTTGGAAAGCATAAGGAAACATTCTGATTACAACATATTCATGTGCAACCCCATTGAGATTCATGGCTAACATAAAATTATTTAGATGTTCTTTGGCCAGGAGAGCATCGTCAGGATTATACTTAGGCAGGCATTTTTCTGGGTTTGACGGGAGTGCATTTGGATTTGCAACTAGGATAGCACCAAGATTTTTCCAAGGTTGATTGGCCATAAATTGAGTTGGGGACTGAGAAAACGGGAAGGTCGGTCTAGAAGTAGGTATAGATGGCAAAGAACTTACTATTGGATTAGTGCTAATAATTGTAATACTAACTAGAGAAGTGGATATTTGAGAAGTCTAGGATTGAATAGAAGTGGGTGGAGGAGTAAATGGATGGAAAGGTGATGCGATCTTGCTAGTATATGATTCAGAGGTTGATGAAGTGACTCTCCTATGTCGTGGAGGAATGGGGAACTTGAAAGGGGTAACCCCAAGTCTCTCACTTTGCAGTCTAGTCAATACACCAGTTTGTTATATTAAGGAGGTAACACTTTCTTTAGATACTTCAGGTCTCTATGGCTTCTCTGCAGAAATGGATATATGTTCCAATTTTTGTATCAAGGAATGAACCTTGGGAGACTTGGGAGTATAATCTGGAGAAATTGATTGCCTTACTACTTCAGGAGACGAGGGAGATGTTTCTACAACTTTAGATTTCTGATCAGGAGATTCTGAATGAGTTTGAGAAGGTGTAGAAATGGTGGAGGGGTTTTGACTCTTATGAATGCTTTTTGAATGATTTTTAGCTTCATCTTCCATTCATAGTTGAAAGCCCTCCTTCTAGTTCCAAACTGTTGTGGCCTCAAAATTCTATTGTCGAAACATGGGAGATAACCACCCGATCTGGACCTTAAGACAATTCCCTTTCAGTTTAAAGTGGTGGCTCTGACTAGGGATAATGGGACCAGTTTCCCAGTGTGGGTTTTAAGATGAGAGTGGGTGGTTTATGAGTGCTTTGCAATAGAATAATGATAATCTAAGTGTCCTATTCTATAATGTAATTTCTCTAACTAACCTATTCTAATATAAACCCGGGTGTTCCTTTGTGATATGCAATCTACAAGGATATCTATTTAGCATGTGATAATAAAGATTGAGCACAACTAAACAAAGATGATAATGTAAAAGATAATTCATTTGACTAAATAGTTAGTCAAAGGAATGTATAAAATATATCGCATATATGATGAATTATATATGAAAATCACAACTTCAGCGAGGCATCATACAAAAGTGCAATTAACGCTTAACAAAAACAATAAATCTTACATATAATTTATGAAAGTAAAAATTTTCTACTAATTAAATGTAAACAGAATTGATCATACACGATAATAGTACCATATGTGTGAAGTCCTCTCATTTCACAAATGACATAGACCAACTTCTTTCTTCAAATAAAATTGTCTCCAAAGAATACAAAAGTGCATCAACAAAGGAAAGTAGTCTGATATCTAAAAGAAATGATCATGTTCCATAATTTCACCAAAGCATTCACAAACTTACAATAGTGCATTCTTTCCAAATGTTTTTGATAAAATTCTACACCCTTCTCTAAATGCATGAGAAGGGTATAAATACTATTCTAACTAAATGTGCAAAAGTAGATTATATAAAATTTGAGGAGGTTTCAAACAACCTTCCTCCTAACTAGGTAACTAACTCCAAAAATAAATAGAGGCTAAATAAACAAAACTAAGAGGATGACTTCTTATCTTCTATCTTGTCCTTGAAATCACAAATATCGATCATCGGTTGAATTTGAGTAGGTGGCCCGAAATGAGTCCTAAGTTGTCCTATGAATATTGCATCGGTGATCAGTGGCAACATCCTTTGAGTCGTGTGAAGGGAATAGTTGAGATTCATAATCTAGCTATGTGGCTTAACAAGATATTACCAATACGAGTCCCAGTTGGTCGTGGTCAGTTTTGCAATTTCCTCTCTTTGACTCCCCACATTTTCTTGCCAGTCTTTATACAAAGAAGTTAATGAAGCATTTCTTTCGTATTGCCTTCTTTGGTGAGATTAGTGGTGAACAGGGTGTGATTCACTGATTTGATGATGTTCTTTAATACTCCAGCTACCTTTGTGACTGCTAGCTCAGCCTATTTGATTTTGGCATCCCAATCAATGAAGAGAATGTCTTTACGAGTTTCTTGAATCTCGGGTAGATTAGCTTTCTTTCCATCTTCTATTTCCTACCACTTGATGAACTCAAAGATTCTGGTGTTTAAATCATTAAACCCCATTCTCTAGCCGATTGCCTTATCTGTCAGTTGGTCACTAGTAGTCAGATAGGGAGTAATATGTGACATCTTTTGGCAGAAATACTCTTGTTGTTTCACCATAAGGGAATTTAATTCCAAGTCCTCTTTGATGAACTCCTTAGTAGTGGGAACATCCATGTATCTTTCCATGGATTGCTGCATTTCTTGGACTTGCATATTTTTGGCCGATATATCGGCCTCATGGCTTATTTTCAGGACCTCCATGTCTTCTTGCAATTGCATCAGTTGCTCCACCACCTTCCTTTTTGTGCTTGCTTTCTCTGCCTCGAGCTCTTGTTCAAGTTGCGCAATTCTCTCCTCTTTCCCCCTTCGTAAAGTAGAGACCTCAATAGCCTTGTCCATAGTAGCCAATGTGTATGCTCTCGTGAAGTGTGATAGTATAGTCAAGTTCTCAATCGAATTGAAAGGAATGTCCTTCCAGACAATGTCCATGGGCTCGTTTCCAGGTGGGAATTCAGATGCATCTACCCTTCTCCTTTTTCTCTGCCTTCTAACTACAGCCTTGTAGAAGGGCTATAGAACTCATCGAGTGAAGGTATTTCAGTTACTTTTAGAACAATCTCTGATGTGGGCAGAGTAGGGATAATTTCAGTATGCTGGGACGTTGTTGCTTGTTCCTCCATAGGTGCAGATTGTTCATTGAAAGACTTGGGCTCTATTTCTTTATGAACATGTGGAGGAGTTTTGCATTCCTTTGTTTCTTGGCCATTTGAGGCTTTGGGAGTGCCTTGCAATTTCTGATTAAACTGATCCCACTGCTACTCCAAACTACCACCTTTGGACTCTGAACCAATTTCTGTAGTTGAGGTGGTCATCACTTTCTTCTCAATTGACTTCCTGTTGGACTCAGCTGTGTTGTTGGTATCTTGGCATTTCCCTGTGTCTGGTGTCTTCTCAGTGTTTACCTGAGAGTCTATTTGGGAGCTAGGACCTCCACTATCAACAATGACGCTTGGAGTAGACTTATCCTCGGGTTTTAATAGATGCATTGGGATCACCTAGAGCCTCTCATCTTTGAATTCCTGAAATCTTTGAAAATATTCAGGTTTCATATTCGTTTTTTCCCATTCGAACGCTTGTTCAAACGATATGGTTGTAACAAATCCTCAAAATAATTATCGTCGTGATTGTATGGCTTGAACCTTACTCCAGTAGTGACATTATATGCCGCTTTGTTTGGATCAAATTTCCTCTTAGGAAATGTATGAAGCCTGAGGGCTTCCATATGTGCTAATTCCTTAATGGCATGAACAAAATTGGCTAAAGAAAAAGAACCATATTTGACAGGGAAAATGGGCCATAATGACTTCTTGTCATCTTTGAGAACTTTAGTCAGGCCCTTTCCCATAGTCTGGTAGGCAATCTCTCTTGCTAATAACTTATCAGAAACATACAAAGGAAGGACATGTGGATCAATTGTGCTACCAAAAACCCTAATATAGGTGAACCACTCTTCAATAAAATACTTGCCAACAATAAGCAAGTATGTTGCAGCTTCTTGGGAAAACCTAGGGGCTTTCTTATTGAAAATCATTTGATGTAGGGGAAACACAACAACATCAAATATCTTATAGAAGTGAGGAATGTAATGTGATTCCCATATTTGTTTATGACTGAAATGGATTGGGTAAGGATCTTGTAAGTTCCATTTCCAACCCATGGTTAGCAATGTCATGCAAAATTAGATAGCATCCATAATGTAGGCACTAAAATAGAAGGGAGGGAGGTTATTTGAAAATGAGGCTTTCTTCTGTCGATATTCGGTAATGGTGGTGGCTAGGTTATCAAATAGGATAGAAGGCCAATTCATGATATGGGAATTAACACAAACATCAATCATAGGAATCCATTCTATTGGAAACTTAGTATTATTGGCTAGCCCATACAATCTACATAACATGGTTGTTGCATAGTTGTAGGGGTTTGCTAAAGAAGCTATAGCATACATACCCAATTTGTCATGCTTGAATTTGTTGTCCAACACACTCCAACCCTGAATTAGCTTGAATAAGTCTGGGTTCTTCTTTGAGAATTTAGCCACAAATGTGTTGTCATAGATATCCTGCAGATCAGGTATATGGTACATTTTCTTCAAATCATCTTCTTTGAAAGACCCTATGAGCTCCATCCTTGAATTCTTGAATTGATTATCTTTAATGATAAGGTTTTCGATCACCCACCTGATCATATCTATATAGGGGAGGATTTTAGCCCTTGCTCCTATCCTATGAAGGAATGAACAAGAAGCATCTCTACATTGAAGTTATGAAGGCCTTTTTGAGTCAGATTTTGCTCTCGTAACAGTGATTTTTGGATGCTCATCCTCCAACCTATCGTAAATTACTTCCCAAGCTGTTGCGCCTCTGGCAGCATCACAAACTGTATCAATGAAGATAGGAGCCATCTCTATAAACTCAGCGTCAACAACAGTCTGTTTTCTTTGTTTTTGCATCACCTTTCTTAGTGACATGTCTTTTGTTGCTTGCCTAAAATAGACAAGATATATCAGCCCAGATGATATCTAGTAATTAAGATTGAAAGCTTCTGTGAAATGACATTGGATCATTAGAAATTTTTTAATAAGATACTCGATTATAACTACCCATAACTTGTTTTTGTTTTGGTATATAAAACATAATTATTCCACATGTTTTACTTAATCGTGCATCGTGGTCTTAAAAAGGATACAATATAGCACTACCAGATGCATTAAGAGAAATGCGATTGCGGAGATCGCAATATCTCATTTCGCAAATCGTTTGTGGTTGTTATAATGGCATGGTTAAGTTTCTTGTGAACTATGTGAAGTGCGAAATGCGATTGCGAACTATGCGAAGTGCGAAATGCGATTGCGAAATGACAAGGTGATGTTATCACAGCAAGAGACTTAATCACATATCGCAATTTTTTTAAATGTTTTTGTTGGCTTATATGGGCCTAACCCAAGTTTGGAAGAGTTATTTAGCGAAACAAATCTCGCAGTTACCAGCCCTTTCGGCAATAGCCCGTGGAGCACGAGCTGAGGTTTCACCCGAGGTAGCGGGGGAGGGTGTTGGAACTAGGTTTCCACACCCTTGGGATGTCTTGATGTGGTCTGGAGGGATCGTGTGCCATTCTGTGGCCTCACTCTACTCTGCTTCCACGCAAATCCGGAACAAGGCAATTCCTTGATACTTACTACTAATGAGTTGTTATATATCAGATCTACCTTTTACGGTCTTTAAGCAAACATTTAATAGAGATAACCCGTTCGCGCACCCAGAAAAGTTATAGATTTGCATAACCTCATAACATAAGCATAAGCGCATAGATCAAACAGATATATCAATCATAAATTAACTAGATCCATAATAATTCAGATTCAACACAGTGTTTCAGAACCAACTTATCTTTATTCAACTCTTTCGCCAATACATCCAGATCCACCCTGCACACTCAGCTGCAGGGGTCCATGCACATAGTTGTGGGCTCTACCAGACCTCTACACACACAGCTACAGAGCCTCTATCTACCCACCAACACCCTTGACTCGAACTTACAGACGCTTCAATACATATTTCTTCAAAAACCCATTGTGTTTCAGATCCAAAAGTACATACCAAAAACAGACTCCTAACTCTAGAGCCTTGCTCTATTTATACATTTCCATGGTTCATGGACCATGGGCAGGCCGAATTGTTTTTACATTATCTTTGGGCAGACAACCCTTTCACTTGACTCATTACAATTTGCGCTTTGTGCGTCTCGCAGAGTCCTTACCATGCCTTTACCCAAAATTGCAGGCTTTTGAGCCTCAAAAACATTACGTGGGGCCTTTGCTACCCAAAAATCTCCCGACACAATCATTGTGACTTGTCCCGAGTCACTCAAATGGTGTGGTAATCTTCACATGGAGGTTGGTCAGAAATTTATGCACATCGCTTGTGCTTGCCACCAACTTTGCTACTATCCTCTATAGTTGTTCTATGCAAGTCGTTGATGCATCCATATCACTTGCAGTTCCCTATCCCAGATCACCTACTACCTGCATGTGTGTTAACGTTTCTTCGATGGCTGTGGAGACCATGAATGCTTCATCAAGCCAAGGCTGGATGCGTTCTTTAAGAACTGCCTCCTTTTGCCGCACAGCGTCAATGTGTGCCTTGAGAGCCTAGGCCTCCTTCATTTTAGCCAACCTCTACGTGATAGCGACTGTTTACACAGTCCCTTAGACTGTGTCATAAGCCTGCTGCAACTCTCATGCTACGGTTTCTACTTACTATATGGTTGGGTCTTCCTGGAGGGAGGTGAGGGTAAGGAGGGATTGATCTAGTAGTCCTCAACAATCTTAGACAGCATGGTTTATCATTTCCAGTCCTGCTTGAATTTCACCGTGGCGCTGCTCCCGAATTTTTGACAGTGTGGTCAACTGCGCCTTTAGCCTTAGCTCTGCAATTTGTAGATTTAATTCCCATTGAGCCTTCGTAGCCTCCTCTTAGGCCGTCAGAAATCCTGTGGCCATGCGATGAATCTTGTCAGTTGTTGGAAGTTTGGCTGGGATAGCTAACTCCAGTACCTTGCTGCAAGCTTCCATCACAGCCTGTTCCACTTCATGGTTGTGTGAGATCAAGTCATCTCACTGGAGACCGACCTGCTCTAGATTTGCCTTGTGCTCCATCAATGTTTGAGGGGCATGGCCTTCCCTGGCTCGAAGCTCAATGGTTACCCCATCCTATAGTTGGTACAGCGTTTCTCTAGGAAGAGCGACTAGATTCAACCCCCAACATCACATGTCCCCCTCTACTTTTGCTAAGACAGTGCCTGCTGGCAACGCTAAGGTGTTCATTGTATCGGTGCGCACCATCTGCTCAGCTGCGACTGTATCCTCTATTAATTTTAGGATTACCCAGCCTAGAGGTCGCACCTATAACGCCTGAAACTGTGCTCGAATCTCCCCCAACATAGTTTTATGCTCTATGATCAAGTTCATCCATGCATTGGTAGGGACATTACTCACCGGTGTGCTGCTGTCAATAAACTCTTTTTCCAAAGCTTTTGCTGTCTTTGACTTTTTGCATGCGTGCGGTGATTCCTTGCTGTGTGGCTGCTTAACCTGGGGTGATTCTGTAATATGGTTTGTGTGTTCCTGTATCTCCTTTTCCTGTTGCATGTCCTATTTTTAGGCCATTTCCTAAACTACCGTGATTTCTTCAGCTATCACTTCCTTGGTTGCCTCCTTCTGCGAAGCTGCCTATTGTCCCTGACATGTCTTTTCTGCCAATTGAGTGAGTCGCTACTAGAGTTCCTTTTTTTGCTGCTACGCTACCATTCTTTCTATTACATCCTTGTCTGGGGCATGCCACTCTAGAGGCCATGTTTCCAATACTTCGTAAATAGTATCGTCTATTGCAATGAATGGAAGCATGACCCATGCTCGCTTTGGATCCTTCCGCACCTGAATATATAAGTTATGCATGTCTGCTTTGAACTCGGCCGTGCTTTGCAAATTGTCATAAATTGTTGGAGACATCTGTGTCCTGCAAGAAATCCATGTTCGGATACTCCCCTCCATGAAGGTCCAAAAAACCTTGATGTCAGAAACCCTCGCTGCGTCCTTTGTAGCCTAGTGAAAATTATACCGCACAGCTTCCCGTAAGCTATATCCAATGCCGGGAAAATGGCTACCCTGTGGCAATTCTCCTACAACCAGAAGGATTGATAGTAGCAACCATGCATAGTAAAATGTTTTACCTTTTTCCTATGCTTCTTGACAATTTGTCAAAAATTCGTCACATAAGAACTATGCCTAGTTGAACTGAACACCTTCCGTGCATTGTTCTACAAGCACAATGACAGGAGCTGGTACCTCATCTGCAGGGCATTTCCTCATTAGTTTACTAGCTAGTAACTGGGTGGCGATTCACACCCCTCGATCTTTGATGTTTTCTATTACATACCCCCACTTCTGCTTCTCCAACTTATATTTAGCCTTCATTGTTTCGCCAAGACCCACATCGCTACTTTTCCCAGCTATGTTTGTGGGGTCATTCCCTTTTACAGGGAAGTGGGTAATATAGTGTACTAAATCAACTGTGATAGGAATCAGCTCCTCCAACCAGAGATACCCATCATGTACCAGACACAGTAACTGCTGGATAACAAAGATGGTTATGGCCGCACGGTGATAGTGAGGTAGCCACCTTAGATTAAGTAATCTCGCCTTCTCCAAACCTAGTAACCACTTTCGTGGTAGTAATTTGTCTTCAGCCAATTCAGGGAACTTGTCGCTATCTACAAGGTCCCAATCTTCAAACTTGATGCTCGAAACTCGGTCTAGCGGCAACCCATCAAACCTTATCTCATCCGGAAGAAGCGGGGTCTGGAGCATATTCTTTGCAGCATCCATGTTGTTCGGTATCTTAGCTGTCCCGGTCCAGGGGAGATATATGGAGGTCATGAAGGGATTTGGAAAGCATCCTCTTCGTCCTCATCTTGTGCATCAATCTAATCGATCAAAGCTTGAAAATCTTCATCATCCTCCTCAGGTTCGGTGGTGATTGCTTTGCCCTTTTCAGCGCCTGATAACTTATTGAACCTCCATGATATCTTGACTGGCCCCAATGTCTGCTTATTTTTTGGAGGCCACAGTGTGCGGGGGATTTTGGGAGTTTTGGGACTACAGTAGCTTCATTTAGTTCCTCCTAGGTTGAGTATAGTTCTTTCATGAACCGTGCTCTAGTTCTCTCCATGGTACTCATGGAATACCTGGTAGCCTAGTGTTTTCTAGTCGTTACTAGTTCAAATCTCAAATATTCTAGTGTCATCCACAGGTTGTTAGAGGAACATGTAATTTTGAATGGAACCCTTCCCTCCATTTCTAGTCTATTAACAGCATCTAGGTGGCAGATATTTTCGTATCTAGCTCGAAACTTTCATCTTACTGGCCTGTTGCCCGCTACTCCCTGACGTAACTTGACTCTCTTCTCAGGAACAGTGTTGTTAACGGTCACCTCTCAACCTTTCCGCATGGTAGCAACATACGTCAAATGCAGCTGCAATCTTATGGACTGAATGACTCTGTACTGAATCCTTTTGTTGTACCGGCCTCCCTCAGACTTGTTTATAGTCCCGCACCTTCTTTCAACTGCTTGGGGTGTTGAGACTGTGCTGCCTACAACTAATCAGGTGGTCGCACCCCTGGTGCAATTTTTTCCTGCTAGCGCGGGCTGCGAGCACCTTCCTAGTGTCTTTGTAGCCATTAGTTCTTCGTGCACCATTGTGTGGGGTGTACCCTTTCATAGGTGCAAGCACAACCATGATAGCAAGGTCGCAACTCATTCTCATTCTACGGGGTACCCGACTGGGGCTGATTCCCTTATGTGCAGACTCGCGCAACCTCTGTGGGTGTCGCTACTTTTCATCTTGCTAATTCCCTCCTCGACTAGTGTGCTTTTATTTCTTAGTCGTGCCGATAGTTATTTAATTTCGTGAGCCCTGTTGCTACCCCGCTTATTCTGGGCTCCCTCCTATTTAATTATTGACACTATCATCTGTGTCTCCCTTCGATTATAGGCCCATCGAACCCGTGGTATCCACAACTTCCTAGTGGGTCATTTTCTCGAGCAGACGTTGAGCGTGCTTCCCCCTGTTCCCCTCCAGACTTTATTGCAGACCACTGGTGAACTAGATTACCCTCTAACCCATACGCGCACGTGCCTTTGACATCCACACTGAATCTTTGGGTATGTACTCCATTTGTGAATAATTTTCATGCACGGTGTCTTCGCGGGTCCATCCTATGACTTTTGTCTCAAATTCGTCATTTTGCATTTGTCTACTGGTGCCTCTACCTTTGTGGCATCCTCATCAGTTGGCTGCTCCCTTGCTTCCATTGTTAAATGGTGTAGTGATCTAACCATCATATTAAAATTTAGTGTCATTAACTCATGCAATCGGTTCTACCACCGCTCAATCTCTTCATCTAATCCGATGTGCAAGCACTATCATGGTCCCATGAGATTCCTTTGTCCGCTATCAGATTCACTCGGTCCTGATCTTGCGTGTGATCTAGTAAATACAATCCAGTTCGTCATCGTTGTCCTCGTCACACACTGGCTCGGTATAACGCACCCCTTCAGCTGGGTCCAGCGGAACCACTACGCGGAGAGATTTTTTCTCGAATATCATTTTTCATTTCTTTAGTTGATGACTCCATTCATGTCCATTGCCCAATCTATCCCTAACAATGCAGGATATGGGTTACTATCATCCACAATTTCTATGACTGCAGAATCGGTTAGTGTGCTTACACCGTCAATGTCTATTGTAACTCCTTGCAATCTTCCCATAGGCAAGATCTTCTGTTGGTTTGCCATCCACAGTTGGATAGGGGACCATTGCAGTGCGGGTCTACCCATGCACTCCCAAGTCTGTTTAGGCAAGACATTCGCATCTGACCCCAAGTCCAGAACAACCTGATCCATCTCACAGTCCCCAATCTAGGCAGTCAATCGCATTTCTCGCCCGGTTCGCAACGCATGCTTGCCCAACTTCCAAAGCATTCGAGGTTCATCCGATCCTGCGCACCTAGTTATTAACTCTTGCATTCCCTTCACCACTTTGGTATCCTGTAGTAGCTTCATGCATGTCTCTAAGAAGGTAGTTAGCATAGAATTATCCCTCTCCGCCACTATTTGATCCTTTCTACCCGAAGTAGAAGCTTCCGCAAAGTTCTTCTTGGCTTCCATAAATGTTTCCTTTGCACGCTCCAAATAAAATTCTGGTTGTTTTGTGGGAGCCTTGCAAACCCATGTATCCTCCTTTGGTTGCTTCCATTTATCTTCTCCCATAGTTGCACCACTTCTGAGCATCATATTCACATTAGGGTCTTCCACGTGTGGTTCAACCTTCATCATTTGGACGTTCTAAGTGGGAGTAGCTGGAAGCACCCCTTTTTCCCGCATCCGAGTAATTAGCATGGGGATATCAAATGCTTCGTGGTCAAACTAGTAACAACACAAGCAACAGGCTCTGGTAGGGTTTGTGCAATCAAACTCATAATGCCCTAGTCCCCCACAATTATAGCAGATTAATTGTCCCCATCTACGTCCGAGTCTCATTCCCCCTCGTCCCCATTCATGTCCTTGAAATCCGCCTGGTGCTATTGCTCTGGCGGGATCCTACCTGTGCGCCTCCATCTGCATCCTATAAACAGGTGTTCGATCCATCAACAACTCATAACTTCGACAGTTTCTTTCATCATGGCTAATTTTCTTACAAAAATTGCAGAATAACTACTCGGGGGGGGGGGTTATCTCAGGTTTTGTAATAGATGATAGTTGTCTGTGGCTTGCTTTGCTCCCACCTGACAGATTGCACACCAGAGTGTGGGTGTCACACTTGGCCCTACTTGTACCTCTGGTCACAATGGTATTGGTCCCCCCGCCGTCACATAGTTCGCAAAGACCGAATAGTGATCCTTATCATGGCCCGGGCCGTCACATTTGATACACCACACCTCTTTGCGCACATTTGACCGAGGCGCCTATCCTTATTTCAAACTTCGCATCTCTAAACATAGGTTTTGTATTTGTGCGTGGATTTGCTGAACTCCCAACCCTAGATCCTGTATTGGGGTTTCGTGCAATCTCATTGCGGTCTCTAATGTTATGGCTTGGGTTGAGATATTTTGTTGTGACAGCGCCATCCTCAGATGTGGGGTCAAAGATGCCACAAGCCATGCACAATGTTGCACATCTATCAGTGTCATGTTAGCCTCGTGGATTGTGCTTTTCAATCTTTGATCCAGGTCCCATGGGGTTTCACCAGGTAACATTGCGATCTCCTTGAACCCAATGACCGACTGTGTCTCTGATTTTGGCCAGCCAAATTCCTTATTCAATGCATCCTAGATCGTCGTTATTCCCACATTTGGATGATCACTTCGTTACTTTATATACCACATCAACGCGCGGTCCTACAGTGCGCTAACTAGGGTAGACTTTTTTATGTTTTCGTCTGTAACTCCATGCACTTCCCATACTGCCATCACCACGAACCAAAATTGTTTTGGATCTTCACTTCCTAGTCCTTTGAATACCAACAACTAAACCACACTCGTCATGTTTAACTTCTAGTTTGCGCGTCGGTGCACTAGGATATTCTATGAACTCGTACCATTCTTGATTCAATCAATCCTTAGACTTTGTCTTCATAGGATTCTATCGTCCCAACATCCAACATCCCTTAAGCATATCCCAGTCCGAGCAATGGAACCATTTGTTGGCTTATATGGGCCTGACCCATGTTCGAGAGAGTTATTTAGCCAACAAATCCCACAGCTACCGACCCTTTCGGCAATAGCCCAAGGAGCGTGGACTGAGGTCTCACCCAAGGTAGTAGGGGAGGGTGCTGGAACTAGGTTTTCGTGCCCTTGGATGTCTTGATGTGGTCTAGATGGATTGCACGTCATTCTGTGGCCTTGCGCTACTCTGCTTCTGCGAAGATCTGAAACAAGGAAATTCCTTGAAACTTACTACTAATGAGTTGTTATAGATGAGATCTACCTTTTACGGTCTTTAAGAAAACATTTAATAGAGACAACCTATTCGCGCACCCAAAAAAGTTATAGATTTTCATAACCTCATAACATAAGCATAAGCACACAGATCAAACAGATATATTAATCATAAATTAACGAGATCCACAATAATTCAGATTCAACACAGTATTTCAGAAACAACTTATCTATATTCAACTCTTTCACCAATACATCCAGATCCGCCCTGTGCACTCAACTGCAGGGGTCCATGCACATAGCTGAGGACTCTACTAGGCCTCTTCGCACACAGCTGCAGACCCTCTATCTACCCACTAACACCCTTGACTTGAACTTACAAATGCTTCAATACATCTTTCTTCAAAAACCCATTACATTCCAGATCCAAAAGTACATACCAAAAACTGACTCCTAACTCTGGAGCCTTGCTCTATTTATACATTTCCATGGTCTGCAGACCGTGGGCAGGTTGAATTATTTTACATTATCTTTGAGTGGACAACCCTTTCACTTGACTCATTACAATTTTCACTCCGCGCATCTCGCAGATTCTTTACCATGCCTTTACCAAAAATTGCGGGCTTTTGAGCCCCAAAACCATTATGTGAGGCCTTTGCTACCCAACAGTTTTTTAACATAGTCATGTGGAAAAGTGTGATTTGCGATTTGCAATTTGCGATATGCATTTCATCCTTAGTTATTTTTGCATGATTTTTCTAGGTATATTCTTTGAGTTAGGGTTTTATTATCCTATTCCTAAAAATTTAAAAGGGTCCCCATTTATAACTCTAACCCTAGCTATTGTTTGTTATAAATGGGGGGGTTGTTTCATAGTATAACAATGTGCTAAAAGGTTCACCTCCAGTTACATTTTTCTCACTTCCTTGCTTGTGCCTTTTCCTGGATATATCACCATCTCCTTTGTTGGTGTTTTCTTCTATTTCTTGAAGACTTTTTATGTATCTATGATTTTCCATCCTCTCATATTTCCTTTGCCTCTACCAATCATAGAGACTTTGCAGGATAATTGCATTGATCTATTCTTGCCTTTCTTGGTCTCTTACCAGCCTTAAATCATTTCACCTCTTCCCTTAGGATTCTCAAGGTATCCATATAGTTTAGGGAATGATTCCCTCCCCCTTCACTAATTTATCTCTCTTATTCATTAGCTCTAACCCCATTGCTTTTGTGTTGTGACTGATCAGAATTTTATTCAACCATTTCATTCCTCATCAATGTGACTTCTTTAGTTTAATGTTTCTTGTGATGTGTTTCCAATCACACACATCATTAGGAATTTGAAAATAATCATGCAATCTCATGATCAAGATGTTAACATGGAGATTATGTTGTGACAAAACAATCATGATTGTGTGTCAATTACATTTATAAATCATATGCATCAATCATTCAGTCCCTTCAACATGATAACTAGACTACCAACCTAAACATGACAAAACTATCAACAAATTCACAATTTACAACCATCAAACACAAAGCATGACCATAGTCCTATTCTCAAACAATTTTCAATAATACTGGTTTTTCTTTCTTTTCCACAACCTATAATCAAGAAAGCAATTTGACTTTTAACACTTAGATAGTTAATTTAATTCATTTCATTTTTCTTCTTTTTATTTTTTATCATCAATTGCACGTGAAGAAATACCATCCAATCTAGTTTTGAACCTAGATATCTCTAATACCACTCTATAACATACCCCCATTTCCCACCTAGAGTAAGGGAGTCTTCATTGGTGAATCTAGTCCCCATTGTTCGGTCATGGAAATGGGACTACAAGGCTCGAACCCCTATTTTTCTTTTACTCACTTTTATATTTCCTTTTTTTCCTTTCTTTCACATAGGCAATGACACTCACCTATCTCTTTCTGGAAAATGGCGGTCTGCTATGGGTTCGCCCAACAAATAGGTGAGCGGGATGGTCGAGATATATATGTCTCCCTACTCGCAATGTCGTCTCCCATCCCAACTTCTCGACCTCCTGACCTCCGACTGAGTTACAGTCATCCCATCCTAAGATTTTGGGGCTCTCCTTCCTCCCAATCACCCCACCTCCAACCTCCAACCTAGTCAAGTTGGTGTGTCAGCCATGCTCCCTTCTTGCTAGCACGCAACCTGACCTCCGACTAGTCGAGGTCAACATCACTCTACTTTTGTTACCACTAAGGTGTCAGTTTTTCCCTTTGACCTCTGAGACTTGAATGGTCCTTTGGGTCATTCAGCATTGTGTGGGCCCAACAGAAGGTCCAAGTTGGTTTTCTCTGACCAATCGCGTAAGAGGGAAATTCAGTCATCTAATTGGAAGTCTTCCCACCTGAGGTTGTGACCTACAAGGGGATAAATACATCCAATCTTTCTTATAAGGTCAAGGCTTCGCTCCCTGACGGTGTATTGAATGCTTTTCCCTTCCATTCTATGATGGCTCAGTCAAGGGACTTTGGCTCTGCCCCATACAATGCCTTCAGCAGTGATCTTTATGCTCTCCCCAGAGGTCGGATCTACCACTACACATGCTTCCTTGAGCTGGTATTCTTGATCGTGGCTTGGTCTCAAAGGTCTAGTTGGCCTTTAGATCACCTTAAAAGTCTCACCACTCTGTTGGAGTTAGATTAAAGTGTTCCATGGTGTTAATCTTTCAAGCTTGGGTGATAGCTACATTTATGGATTCCTATCCCACGAGCCTTCCCTGCCTTTGGGTAGGGAAGGCCTCACATGATCGCATAGGTGTTCATGCATCTAACATCTACCAAAGGCCTAGCGGGAGCTTCCAAGAGGCTCCCACTTCTCTTACTACATGAAAATAGTTCCAGAGTCTTCACGAACTCTGCAAGTCGTTTCTTAGCACCGTCCATGGGTTGTCAGGGCATTTGGCTGTTAGCAAGGACCTCTGGTCCTCATGGCCAAAACCTTGTTGCAAGAATGGAGGTTAATGCACATGTAAGGTTAAAGGTCATTGAAGGAGGTCACTAGGCATGAATGGGCCCTGGAACACTCTGTTAATCTTTCACATATTGCTTTCCTACTAGCACAACAACTTCAATGTATACAATGACCGACTCTGGAAAACAAAGGGTCTTCCTTATAATTTTCACATTAATGCAAAGGGTCTCATAACCCTCTTCTTTTAACTGTTCATAGTTTGGGCTTGAAACAATTCATTGAATTCATTATGTTTTGTCATTGTATTGTTTCTGACACAATTAAGTATCCTATTCAGAGTAAGCCTTTGTCTCATCTCTATAGCTTAAGCATTAATGTTATTGTTGAAAATAATACTGAGAGGGGGGGGGTGAATCAGTATTATCTAGTTCTTTTAACAAATCTTCCTTATTTACACTTTGAATTATTTTTGCATATCAGTACCATAAAATAATGATCAAGAAAAACAGACAGTCACATCAAAGAACACCAGATATAAGGTGGAAACCCAATGTGGGTGAAAACCACCTGCTGCAATATGTCTCTATCTTCTTCAAATTAGAAACTCCTTTTACAATGGTCTTGTACTGGTGCAGTCCTTTACCAGTACGCAGGCTGCAACCTGCCGAGAGCTACAACTCTCTCTCGTTTTCCAGTCTCTCCTGGAAGGGAGCTACAACCCCCTACTTCTTTTCTTTCAAGGACCACTTTTCAAACTGGATCCATAAATATCAAATGATCATCAAGTACCAGTAAGTCACCCA
>APFE031544367.1:0-17932 GCA_000404065.3 Pinus taeda
TAGGCTTCCAAATTAACACTCCCTCCCAGCTAGGGAGAAATTCCAACTGCATCACATAATCATCGCAAGTATCTTGTCATCAAATCATGTCCTATTTCAATTAACTCGTCATCAACTGTCATCACTTAGCACCACTCATCTCTTCTTATCTATTGATTGTTCCTGCTCATATGCTTAACATTATAGAATCTAAAAGAAGAATAATTCAACATTAGAGGGGAGCTTAGGCTACGACCCTAAATCCATCACTTCTACCCCCGAAATCAATGCTAGCGGGGTTCCAAATGCTACTGCCCAGGGAACATTAGGGAGCGTATCGCTAGGGAGCCCAGCTCAACCTGGAGCCACATCAGGGAGCACATCTCAATCAGGAATCCAACAACAATGAGGAGGTCCTACGGGACACTCTCACCTCATGTCTATGACAGTGGGGAAGGTCGTATGGGACACTCTCGCGCCAATTAATCTCATTGAGTAATAGGCGAGATACAACTTACCAATCAAGGATCAGAACCATCCCAATGTAAAGAAAGTTTTAGCCTTGTGAAAATGACATTCCACTTATGATCCTCAGGGAATTTCTTTCTTTGACACCATAACTCTTCGGGCCAATGTTGATTGATACTATGATTTTTTCATCTTAGGGATTATGCAATTAGGATAAATTGTCGTTTTCGCTTATTTTTAAATGATTTTTGTAGATTAGTATAATAGACATGTCTGTTCACATAGGAAGATATCACCATTATAGCCATTATTTGCCTATAATCTTTTCACTAATATATGAGTAAAAGTATTGAAATTAGTTTTCAATATATCTTGTGTACATTTTGGAATATTATGGTGTCTTTCATCTCCTTAGCAAACTCATGTGGAACAATGGTATCGAAACAATATGGTCTCTACTATTTTTTTATCATTATTTTCTATGATGATGTTAGGGTATATACACCTAGGCCCTGAGACAAATGAGTCCTCAGAAGAAATTCTTCTCCAGCTATATGGCCCCAGACAACAGGTGAAAAAAACCATGTGAGGTGGGATGTTTTATCAATTTGTTCATCTAGGAATCCATCTAGACATAAGGTAGATGATGCATCATTTCATCGTGATCCTTCAACAACTCCCATAAATGATGGGATAATATCTTTTGAGCATTCCTTTAAGTGGAGTGAAAAATTTCAAGGTATATGTTAGTTCTAATACCCTTAACTTTGAAGAAAAAGTAGATGAAAACTATTTGAAAATATTGCTAGATGAAGAAAATGGTTATTTTCCTTATTCCTAACATTTTCAATAGGGAAAATATTACATTTAAACTTATAAAGTGTCATTCCCACGCCAATCACTATTTGGATTTTCACTCACCATATTCCACTTAGGTAATCTTTACCAAAATTTTAGATTTGGATTGTTGAATCGCTACCTTTAATGCATAAATGGATTTATCACCTTTGAAAACCCCCACTAAATGTGGATCATGAAATTTTAAGATTCAAAATTTTCAAAATCCAAAGTGATTATTTTCTTTTTTTCTGTAAGCTGGGCGGGACTCTCTGATTTACATGTCCATTAAGTACCCCTCAACGGGGGAAGGGTAGCCCAAGATTTGAACCCAAGACTTCCGGTTCGGTGAGACTTCATTTCCACGGCCCTTGCCGCTTGAGCTACCCCATGTGGACCCAAAGTGATTATTTTCAATATTAAGGTGAAAAGTAATTTTTTTGCTTCCGATTTTTCTGAGTTATTGAAAGTGGTGCAATTCATATCACAACTAGACTACAAACACACACACACACATGCGCACGCGCGTGCGCACACAGACACACGTGTGCGCGCGTGCGCGCACACACGCACAAAAAGTTTTACAGATTTTTTATTTGCATTGTAGACCCAAGGACATGGAGAGAAACATTTTTGCATTGGTTGATTTAGATACAAAATTTATAGTATAGTATAATATAATATATTATAATATACATGCACACAAATATATATGCATTTCCAAGGAAATCATTGCAGGAGTTCCTCGTTGCCTTGGAATATATGGATGGTGGGTAGCTCAACCACCATCCACAATAGTGGTTAGTAAGCTAGCCACACACAAGAACAAACTTGTTATCATAGTCTAATGAACCTCACTCAAGGGGACTCTAATTGGGAACTTACTTATGTATGTATATATGTAATTCGCCAACGATAATCTTAAAAGAAAACTCAAGTGATGCTTTCCAATATCTATGGATGACATCCCTTGTAAACATTATTAGTGTAGATGGTGAGCCTTCTTCAAGGGGATTTGAACGGGGAACATGATGTGTCACATACCTCCTTGACCCAATGTTAAGAACCACCTACTATGCTTCCATCTCTGTTATTTAACTTTGATTAAATTTATATTCAATAGTTGTCACACGCATTAGTATTCAATAATCTCATAAATAAAGATAACACATGAAATTATACTCATATGCTTAGAGATTCGACAACATAAAGAGTAAGGAGCCAACATACATAACATCCCATGCAATTGAATCAAATTATAGTTGTTGAAAGAATGTCACTTGGAAAATCGAGCACCGCAACCCAACCTAGAACTAATTTCCTCTAGTTCACCCCCGAGCAGAGAGTTCTTGCCATGGATAAATTGCCTCTTGTTGATCTCTTCAATGGGTATTTAGTACCCTCTTTCACGATATGGTTTCTTTTAGCGGCGTCCCGCTTTTATGGATCTTTTTATCCATTCGGCCAGGCTTTTCCCATAAAATCTCGCCTTTCTCCCCCGCCAGTCTTTTCCTCATAAAAGCTTGCCTTTCTCTTCCGCAAGGCTTTTATGTTTTTCTTAAATCCAAAGTGAAAGTGGTGCAATTCATATCACAACTAGACTACAAACACACACACACATGCGCGCACGCGCGTGCGCGCACAGACACACGTGTGCGCGCGTGCGCGCACACACACACAAAAAGTTTTACAGATTTTTTATTTGCATTGTAGACCCAAGGACATGGAGAGAAACGTTTTTGCATTGGTTGATTTAGATACAAAATTTATAGTATAGTATAATATAATATATTATAATATACATGCACACAAATATATATGCATTTCCAAGGAAATCATTGCAGGAGTTCCTCGTTGCCTTGGAATATATGGATGGTGGGTAGCTCAACCACCATCCATAATAGTGGTTAGTAAGCTAGCCACACACAAGAACAAACTTGTTATCATAGTCTAATGAACCTCACTCAAGGGGACTCTAATTGGGAACTTACTTATGTATGTATATATGTAATTCGCCAACGATAATCTTAAAAGAAAACTCAAGTGATGCTTTCCAATATCTATGGATGACATCCCTTGTAAACATTATTAGTGTAGATAGTGAGCCTTCTTCAAGGGGATTTGAACGGGAAACATGATGTGTCACATACCTCCTTGACCCAATGTTAATAACCACCTACTATGCTTCCATCTCTATTATTTAACTTTGATTAAATTTATATTCAATAGTTGTCACACGCATTAGTATTCAATAATCTCATAAATAAAGATAACACATGAAATTATACTCATATGCTTAGAGATTCGACAACATAAAGAGTAAGGAGCCAACATACATAACATCCCATGCAATTGAATCAAATTAGAGTTGTTGAAAGAATGTCACTTGGAAAATCGAGCACCGCAACCCAACCTAGAACTAACTTCCTCTAGTTCACCCCCGAGCCGAGAGTTCTTGCCATGGATAAATTGCCTCTTGTTGATCTCTTCAATGGGTATTTAGTACCCTCTTTCACGATATGGTTTCTTTTAGCGGCGTCCCGCTTTTATGGATCTTTTTATCCATTCGGCCAGGCTTTTCCCATAAAATCTCGCCTTTCTCCCCCGCCAGTCTTTTCCTCATAAAAGCTTGCCTTTCTCTTCCGCAAGGCTTTTATGTTTTTCTTAAAGTTAACATCTTTCTCCAGCTAAGTAACTTAATGGATATTTATCTCCCAATCCATTAAGCTTATCTAGAATTGGATCTAGAAGTCTTATCATGAAAGGATTATCCATTCCCATTCACCAATGGGATTTCATTTGGCAAGGATCTCATCTCTTGGTGTCTTGCTTTCCAAGTGGTTAAATTATCTTTATTTATTTAATAAAAAGTATTTATTTTCATTGTTACACCTCAGACCTAACTTTTTTGTTACAACTCAGTCTTAGCTTAGGTCCGACATGATAGCAACAAAGTGTTACATACAACGGAGGGGTGTTACATGATGGCACAAAGCTTTCCAATTTCCTAGTGACATTGATAATAACTTGATGAGATTAATCGTTGGGATGTATGTATTTTCATGAATATGTTAAAATTGTTTTAGGGTCCACGCACACATAAATGTATCAAGCCATACGCCATTTGTTCTTGCTTATAATGAGTAAGATGACTAAGGAGTGGGATTTCTCTCTCCAATACCTATTTGATGCTTTTGATGGAAATATAACGGAATTTACATTTCCTTAGAAAAATTAGGGAGAAAGATGTTGGTGCTGGTTACAGGTATGGAAAATAGATTCCCCATTATAATACTGCATGTATTGTGGTTATTTCCAATAAATAAGATCTAGACCCAGTATAATTTTCAGAGGCAATCTTTCAATGGACCTAGAATGTATATCTTATGTAATGATTGCTACTAATAAATTTAAAAAGAAATGTAGGTTTAATGATTATGTCTTCCTCTCCCTCCTCAATCTCTCTCTATCTCCTTCTTCTTCTTCCCCTATTCCCCTCTTTCTATTTCACCGTCCTCCTACAAGTTTTAAAATTTCCAAAGTTATTTAATGCATATAGATTCTTAGGAAAATAGAAATTAGATAATAGTGCACACACTCTAAGCACAGTAAGAATCACCGTGGAAACCCTTTGCCGAGAATGCCAACAAAACATAAGGCCACACCTCTCTATTTTTCAATGTAGTAAATTCACCATTTTATTTGAAAAAGATCCATAAAAGGAGGATGAAACTAAATTATATCATAGTGTCCCAAATCCCCATGAGGAAAAACTCTGAAAATAAAAAGAATATAAGTATAAGAGCTAAGTGGGTGATGATATAATGGGCCACAAGGAGTGTAGTTGCTGCATCAACTATCCAAGACCATAAATTTACCATATGAAGTTTGTTTTTGGGTTCTATTTATCTTCTTGGAAACATCATAATAATATTTACAGAAAGGGAGAACACAGACTAGACGATTCCTTCAATTTCTACCCCGATTGCAATGAAAATATTAGAAATGTTGTTTATGACTTGAAACATGTCCCAAAAGTTCAAGGATGAAATTTATTTGTAAATATGGATACAAGGTAAAATATGATTTTGAGATGGTGGAAATATCAAATGATTATTCCTTAAACTCCTCTTGATTTTTTACTGCTCCTTATTCATATTATTTCCTTTCTACCCATCCTCCCTTCTCCTCTTCTTTCTCTTTCCTTTCTATTCATCCTTTCTCGCCTGGTTCTTTTATTATCCCCCTCTTCCTATTGGGTTGTCCCCTCTTTCCTACTCCCTGCCACCATCTTTTTCTCTTCCCCCTCTTTCACTTCATCACTTCTTCCTCTTCATATTTTACCCAAATTATCCTTCACTTTTTCTTGATTCCTCCTTACGCTTCATCTCCTTCTAATCCCTCCATTCCCTTTCTATTCATCCTCTTTTTTCTACTCCCATTTTGAGATTCCTCCTTGCTTCACTTCTTTTTTGATATCCCATTCTTCCTCTTCCTCTTCCATCCTTTATCTTTTTTCCTCATGTTCTTCCCCACCTTATTCCCCCTTCTTCCTTCCTTCGATTTTGTCTTCCTCTTTCTCCTTCACTTCTACATTTCCTTCCCTCACTTTCCTCTTGTCTTGACTCCTCTACTATTTTTTCCCTCTTTCCTCCTTTCTCCACTTCCTTGAGAATTGAATAAATCCCAAGGTTATGTTTATCCACTTCCTCCTATTTTCCCTTCTCTTCCTCCTCAATTTATACTCAACCTATTTCGAGAGTCCTCTTTCCTCCTATTTTTCTTTGACCTCCCCTCCTTTCTCCTCCCCCCCATCTTCACCATCTTCTCATCCATCCTTCCTTCTTTTTAAGTTTCATATTATTCTTTCTCTTTATCTTCCATATTACCTTCCTCACTTCCCTCTTGTATTCTCTCCTCCCCCCTCCATTTCATCTCCTCCCTCCTTTCCCAATTTCCTTGAGAATGGAATATTACCCAAGGCTATATCTCCTCCTACTCCTACCCTTCCATCTTACTTCCCCTTCATTTACTCCTCTTTTTCTACTTCTCCTATTTTTAGATTCCTCCTTCCTCCTCTTCTTCTACTTCTTATTCTCTTCTTTCTCCTTCTCCTCCCCTTCTCCCCCCTCCTTTTGTCTTCTTTAGGTTTTCCTTCCCCTTTCTCCTTCTCTTCCATATTCCATTCCCTCACTTCCCTCTTCTCTTCCATTCTTTCCTCACTTCCTTTAGAATTGTAGAACATCCAACGCTATGCCTTTTCATATGGCTGAGTTATATTTTGAAGGTAATAATGTTGGAACAAAGATCTATCTTGAATATATTTGTGCATTGTGGATTGCGTTACTTGTTGTAGTTTATTTTGAATATTTCATTCCTAGGTCCCTAATTATGTACTTTATTCTTTGCCAAGTCCCTAATTATTTACTTCCATGGTTATAGATATGAATTCAAGCGGATTTGAATCTAGAGGTCATGATAATTAAAACAAGAGAAAGGGTAGGGAAAAATAACAAGGGAAATTTTTTTTTTGTAGACACCAAGGAAGGAAAAACAAAAGGTGAATAATGATCACCTATGAGATATATTTGTTTATTCACAAGTGTGGAATCACTATAAATGAAAATCCTTCGAATTTACAATGAAGAATTAAAATATGCGTCCAAGAATGTTTCTAAAATAATTATGGAATATTACAACCCTTGTATGAGGTGATTAAGTGTTTTAAAAAACTTGTATATACTTAGACTTAATCATATATTGATTGTGATATGACTGAGAACGAGGGGTTATAAGGTGAGGAGGGAATTGGCACCAGTTCAACTAAGTTATGATGTTAGATTCATTTCTTTAATTTAAGTGTGTGTATATATATTTTTATTCAATGTTGTAGACAAAGTCAAAATTTCCCCTGTGGTGGTGGCTTACTAGTGGTAGGGTATTAGTTATTTACAAGTGTTACATGGTTATTTTATTATATGATAAAATATGTCTTCATTTTCAATATGTATGTTTGGTTTTTTTTTGGCTCACATGGTGTGAAATTAACAGTGGTGCCTTACTAGTGGTAGGGTTTTAGTTATTTACAAGTGTTACATGGTTATTTTATTATTTGATAAAATATGTCTTCATTTTCAGTATGTATGTTTGGTTTTTTTTGGCTCACATGGTGTGAAATTGATTGAATGTTAGTGTGTTCAAATTTCAAAATTTCATTTACGAATACATATTTTGTTTCTCTCATGGTAACATGAGAAATCACTTACAAACTATTGAAAAATGTGCAACAAGAAATGTTAAATTTAGAATGTGCTAAAAATAGACCTGCTAAAAATAGCATGTCCAAAAATAGCAGTTTGGCCAGTGAGGTCATTGGCCACATTGGGTGAGAGGTGAAACTGTTAAAAATAGAAAGTTCTAAAAATAGCATTTTTGGGTCCATTCCTATTTATAGTAGTCCCTAGTCTATCCATAGGAAGTAAAATTGATTTTGGTCTTAACAGCAGTGAGAAATATTAATTAATTAATTCTCCATGAGTTAATTAGTTAAGGAAAATCAAACTTGAAGTCTTTGTGAGAACATGCAATAATTTCTCCAATGATTGGGGAATGTGTTCTTGATTTACTCAACTGATTGATAGAATAAGTATGAGTTCTATAATGAGAGAATCAGTTGACTTAGTTCTAACTAGTAAAGTCCAGTTAGATTATTTTAACAAGTCATTAAAATAATAAAATATAGTTTGTTAATGCTTGCATGCATGTGACAACTATTATTTTAGATAACTGAGAATTCACTCATGGATAACTATTGCATGTCAGTTCTGTCAGAGATCCAGTTGAGATAAGATGTGGGACAGTGTACTATCAGATGCTTGGATGTTTCTAGTAAGTATTCCTTCCATGGAGAAGGATCTATTATAGGAGATTGGAGGACTTGTGGCCTATATATTGAGGTCTATGTAGTCCATGGTTTTCATCTTCTGATTGAAGATCATCAAGATCTTTTGAGTACAGAGAGAGCAGGATAGCTATTGAGTTGATTCTTTTTGTATGTTGAAGAGGATTTCCACTTGATTGATAATACATGGTTGGGGCTTTATGTTGGTGCTTTCCCCTGGATATATCCTGTGTTATATGTGATTGATTCCTTCTTATCAGTTATATGTGTTCTTATTGATGTTTCTCATGGTTGGTTAAGCTTCCGCTAAATTGTTTGTAGAAGTAGATCAAGTGTTTTACTTTAGTACATTGCATTACCAGGTGATCTATAGGTGGGAAATTTCTACATGGTATTAGAGCTAGCTGATTTGTAGAAAAAGTTCTACATTGTATCAGAGCTAGTTGATTTATAGAAAAATTCTACAAAATTCTACATGGTATCGGAGCACAGGGTATCAAGGAGAGAATAGTATAATGAGAGGAGATTTCAAAGTTTTGAGTTTTGGGCCGAGAGTTTGCAGAGCAGATATGAAAATTTCTGTACAAAATTTTCAAAAATAAATAGCAGATTTGGATTCCGTGCGGAAAAATACCCAAAAAAATCGGTTGAATTGGAGTTGGGATGAGGGAGATATCGCTGATTTAAAATCATTTTTTTCTTAGAAAATTTCACAACGGCAGGAAAGTGGAAATAAATTAGTGTGCTAGCCAAGAATCTGTATGCTCTTGAGGTTCAAAATGCATGCAAAGCCTTGAGCAGCAAGGCAAATGATGGAGACTTGGTGGTTGGGAGGGAGGGTATATTACCTCTCAACATGCAGAGCCATAAGAAGTCTCAGACGATTGTGGAGGAGCCACGATTGGTGCAGCAACTTCAGGAGGTTGTGGAGCAGCCATAACAAGGGAAGCTGAGAGGAGATCGAGCAGAGACATCTACTCATGCAGAGACCTCCATTAGGGGGAAACTTCGAGCCAGGTGGACTGAGGGATCACATGCAGCCATACCTCCAGGTAGGAGGTGGGGCGATATTGAGTGATCGTCCCAAGGAGGAGGGGCAGGATCCTTGTTGAGTCCCAAACTTGTCTCTTATTAGCGCAGATTGTAGGAAAGTAGTTATGTCATCATCTGTTATAAATAATGCGTTCTCATACGCATATAGCTAGCTTTTGTAATGTAATTTTGACTGTTAACGAGCCCATTGTGCCGTGACCTTATTTCTATGTTATGACTGCATTTTGAATACATGAGAAGACTCTGTTTATAAGCTCAATTCGTGGTTGATAGCTGACTGCCCGAGGTTGTGCAGAGGGCCCCTGTACACACCGAGGTTTTGTTTATTGCTGTATAGTTTCATGCTTTATTTCTTTACGTTCATTATGCCATAATCATTCACGCATATATATCGCATTGCTTATGGTATTCACGTTTTATTTCGGCCCATAATTTTACATGATTTTATAATGCTGTTAACTGATCAGTGTCTTTGTTCCAGATTACAGTAGGCAGCCCGGGCATTTGCACATAGTTTTACAATGACTAATGACATGGAAACAGTCTTATCTTTCTGCTGATTTATTTTTCTTAGTTTTTAATTCCAGCACTGTTTTATTTAGTTCAGTTTTGCACATTTGCTTTATTAGTTAGATTAGCTATTAAATTACTCATGTCATTATCAGTTACCTCCGAAAGCCACAGCGAGACTAATGGCGAGGGATTGAAGTATGAGTATGTAATTTGATATTAGTTTATTTTTCTGCAAATTAGATATCAGATTGCTCAAGTTGTTTATGATTACCTCGAAAAGCCATAGTAAGACTAATGGTGAGGGGTCAGAATATGAGTTGATGTAATTTGATTTTAGCTTTACTTTGCTTGAAATTCTTGGATTTCTTTGAGAACAGTTTCTTTTGTATTTAGACAGCAGCAAGGGTAATGGCTTTCATGATCAATAGTTCACTGTTTTTTTGACTAGTATAGTGGCGCATTTTCATTTTATTTTGGGAATTAATTTTGTCATTGCATGTTTTAAACCCCTTTTGAAGTTTGAAGTTTGGGAAATCATTATAAAGGACATCATTGCCTTGAACATTTATATCCATACTTATCTTTTAGAATTTCCCTCTCACATTAGGAGGCCAACCAAGATAAAAACACCCAAAACAAATAAAAACCAAAGACGACAAAAAGTAAGAGATAGGTTATCTTGCACATATAGTGCAGCACACTTCGTCAGCTTACGAATCTCGGATTGACAATTAAATGCAGCAATTTAGGACACTCTAAATTGACCAAACAATCCTTGAGGTACCCAACCTCTTGGATGAGACCTTGCTACAGGAGCCCCGATGTGGAGTAGCAAGAATTGACTGATTGGGTAGAGACAGATGCGGATGGAGCGACAGAGAAAACAACAGTGCAGGGAATCCCAGGACAGCACATAGCTAGCTGGTTGCAGCAATGCGAGAGGCACAAGTGTTTTGCATAGTGCTAGGTGGCACAAAGAGGGGTGCAATGGTGCGAGATGCATGGAGATGTTGCAGTAGCGCAGATGTCAGAGAGGGAGAACTTGTCAGCAATAGGTAGAGCTTCAGCATCAGAGTATTTTCCCAGCCCAACAGAGTGGTGAGTTGGGAGTGTTTTTGTTCCAAGTGGATCGGGTAGATGTGTTGCATGCAAAAAATTCCAGAGTTACAGGATCGGGTTCGAGAGGAAGCCTTTCATGTTGAGAGGGAGTGTTGAAAAACGTGCAACAAGAGGCGTTAAATTTAGAATGTGCTAAAAATAGCATGTCGAAAAATAGCAGTTTGGCGAGCGAAGTCATTAGCCACATTGGGTGAGAGGTGAAACTGTTAAAAATAGAAAGTTCTAAAAATAGCATTTCTGGGTCCCTTCCTATTTATAGCAGTCGCTAGTCTATCTATAGGAAGTAAAATTAATTTTGGTCTTAACAGCAGTTGGAAATATTAACTAATTAATTCTCCATGAGTTAATTAGTTAAGGAAAATCAAACTTGAATTCTTTGTGAGAACATGCAATAATTTCTCCACGGAATGGGGAATGTGTCCTTGATTTACTCCACTGATTGGGGAATGTGTCCTTGATTTACTCCACTGATTGAGGGAATAAGTATGAGTTCTATAATGAGAGAATCAGTTGACTTAGTTCTAACTAGTAAAGTCCAGTTAGGTTATTTTAACAAGTTGTTAAAATAATAAAATATAATTTGTTAGTGCTTGCATGCATGTGACAACTATTATTTTAGATAACTGAGAATTCATTCATGGATAATTGTTGCATGTCAGTTTTGTCAGAGACACAGTTGAGATCAGATGCGGGACAATGTACTATCAGATGCTTGGATATTTCTAGTAAGTATTCCTTGCATGGAGAAGGATCTATTTTAGGAGATTGGAGGACTTGTGGTCTATATATTGAGGTCTAGGTAGTCCATGATGTTCATCTTCTGATTGAAGATCATCAGGATCTTCTGAGTACAGAGAGAGCAGGATAGCTATTGAGCTGATTCTTTTTGTATGTTGAAGAGGATTTCCACTTGATTGATAATACATGGTTGGGGTTTTATGCTTGCGCTTTCCCCTGGATATATCTTGTGTTATGTGTGATTGATTCCTTCTTATCAGTTATATGTGTTCTTATTGATGTTGCTCATGGTTGGTTAAGCTTCCGCTAAATTGTTTGTAGAAGTAGATCAAGTGTTTTCCTTTAGTACATTGCATTACTAGGTATCTACAGGTGGGAAATTTATACATGGTATTAGAGCTAGCTGATTTGTATAAAAAGTTATACATGGTATCGGAGCTAGCTGATTTGTAGAAAAATTCTACACAACCTAGTCATATAATTGTGTGGGTATGCTAATTCATATATGAACCTTTAAAAGTAAATAAGTAAGTTAGCATCAACGAAGTTAGATCCTTTATAAAATTTTACAATTTCGAATTAAAAAACTTTAGAAAGATCAAAGTTTGATGTCATATACTTTATATATGATAAGGCCTCTATTTGGATAATATGAATATCATAACATAAATTTGGATCCTAAACCTATATATTGAGGAAACCTCTATTTGCATAATATGAATATCATAACTTAAATTTGGATCCTAAGCCTATCTATTGACTAAGCGTTTCCTCGCAAATATCTCCAAGTTGGACATTTTTGACATTTTACCACACAACATTTTGATTATTATAACAAATATCTATCTTTAATTTGTTACACTTGAATTTTTTGAAATTTTCACTGAGATTTTATGATATTATTGTTCCCAAAGACACTTTTTACAATCAGTGGAGATGTGTAATTCTTTCCATTCTCAACATTGAGTGGACAATTGGCTCTACAACCAGCATAGGGTAAACACGTTTACATGTCTGCTTAATATGTTGAATTTATATTAATATGTCCAATTAAATTGATAAACATTTACATGTGTTTAAATTAATATAGAGCCCAAGGGAGATGTTGTACTATCCTCAAAAAGTTAAAAGTAATAGAAATAATAAAATTCAAATTTGTTACATTGTGATTTCGTTTTCATTAATAAAATTACTAATAACATTTTATATTAAAAATGGAAGAGGGTAGATGGCCTAAAGTTGTCTTTAATGACAGATTGCGCAAGAGAAAAAAATACTTATGCACCAAAATAACAAATAATTTAGTAAATGGGGTAGTTGCTTGAGGTGTGTCCTGTAAACAACAAAGAGATAAAAGCTTTTGTTATGGAAAAGTTCCATAAGCGTACTTTGGATAAGGAGCTAGGAAGAAAGAAAAAGTACTATACTGAAGTGTTTATTCCCACTCATAGTCATCAACCAAAAGCATACATAGAGGCCAATATCTCTTGGAAAGCCAAAATTCTTATTGCTAAGCTAAGGACTAATTCTCATCAACTCCGTTGTGAAAAAGTTCCACAAGCGTACTTTGGATAAGGAGCTAGGAAGAAAGAAAAATTACGATATTGAAGTGTTTAATCCCACTCATAGTCATCAACCAAAAGCATACATAGGGGTCAATATCTCTTGGAGAGCCAAAATTCTTATCGCTAAGTTAAGGACTAATTCTCATCAACTCCGTTGTGAAAAAGGGCGCTGGAAGAGGCAAAAATAAGTGTCGGAGGAAAGAGTATGCATTTTTTGCTCTTCTGTAAAAGTGGAAACAAAAAATCATTTATTTTAGAATTTGAGGCCTTCAAAGACAGCAGGGAAAATTATGCAGATATGCGGCAGCTAACTCTTGGGATAATCTATTTAGTGAGGGGTCTGTCGAGAAGTTGGGAGCATTTATTTTGAAGCTTTCACATAAAAATGGCCGAATACATCAAGCAGATGAAGAAGAATTATGTCCCATATGTTATCTTTAGCCTCCTTTCTTCTTTCTTTCTATACATATTACATTAAAATATAGAAGTAACAACAATAAGTTAACAACGATTTTACCTTATAAAATATAATATCGATTATGTAACCATATTTAAATTTACACATAAACTTACAATATAACAGTATCTTTAACCATGGATATTCACATCCACTTTGCCATAGATGTTATTAACTTTTAAATAGGCTTTGTTACAATAACATGGGCCAATACGATGGTTCATAAATACAATATGCTAAAAAATCATCTCTCAGTCATACTCAAAATATTTTATAAATGCTTTTTATAATATTTTTCTATTAAATTTAAAAAATATATATTATAATTACTTTTGAGATATATCTACACCTCTATGAACGAAAATATATAAGATATAGATAGCAGCTATAAATTAAGATAAATTAAAATAATAATTTTGTAACCATATTTAAGTTTCATAAACAAGCACAAAAACTTAATACTTTCAATATAACCAGATTTTTAACCAAAAATTTTAACCATACCGTAGTGTGGGCCAATAGGATGGCTCATCCATACCACATGCCCAAAAACCATGTGTCATTTCACAATCAAAATAATACTTACAATTAAAAAGACTTTTCACCATGAATACTCACCCCACTTTACCATGGATATTATTAACCACGCCATACCATGGGCCAATACCATGGTCCATCAATAACACATGCCCAAAATGCATCTCTCATATCACAACCAAAATATTTTATAAATGAAAAGTTTAAATTATTTTTATTACGTTTTTGGGGTTTTTGGGCCAAGAGACACTCTCCATCCTAGTATGGAAGTGTTTTTGTAATGTCCAATTATATTATGTTATGCTCGAATTAAATAACAATAAAACACAAACTTAGCATTTAAAATATTTTGACTGAGTGAAATTATATAAAAATTGAAATTAAACTAAAAAAAAAAATTAATAATTAAAACTATCTAGATCCATCTTAACTTCCGGAGGGATCAAATTTATGCAGTTGCAAATCTTTCTTCAAGTTTTGCACTGATCCCTCATCCGGATTTAAGATGGATCTAGAGTGGTACTAGATCATTTCATAATGAAGATATCATATTAATGTTTTTCATATGCACTAGTATGACACTTGGGAAAGTAGACTAGTCGAATTGAGAAAAAGATGATTTAGTCCACTGAAAATTTCTAAGTTTAAAATAAAAACGTATAAAAGAATGTTTGCTTGATCCCCTTAAGCCTAAATTATCTACTATAGGTGAATTCTTATCTATCTAGAATTCAAAAACATGAAAATCATATCAACATATGATGAAGAAAACAACTCCTAGATAGGGGAATCCAACTAAATTGTGGGAGGTGGATTGATGTCTTCCTTAGAGTTGAAGAACTCTAAATTTGCCAATTTCTTGGACAACTTTGTCACTTTAGTATCCGATTTCCTCTTGCTCCTCCAATATTTCCACAAGAACTTTCCCCATTGTTTTCCTTAAATGGTAGTAGATGTCCATTATTTGCATGTAGTCCTTGTATCTAAAGTCAAATTTCCCATCTACTCCAAAACACCTTCATTGGAGAAGAATCTAGGTTTTATTCTATTTGCATGTAGTCCTTGTATCTAAAGTCAAATTTCCCACCTACTCCAAAACACCTTCATTGGAGAAGAATCTAGGTTTTATTCCAGTTGCTCTCTGTACATTTACTATTTAGTTTTACATATCTGGAGCAACATTTCTATGATAGATTCTATTTGAATTCTTCGTTGCACTCTAAGCTTTGGAGCTAGAGGCTCTCAAGATGTTGTGTGTACCTCTAGATGTTGTGTGTACCTCTAGATGTTGCGTGTACCTCTCCTGTTTCAGAATCCTCTACCTTTTGTCATGGTGAAGGTCAAAATGAAGAGCAGCCCAAAGGATAAAACGAGTCCAACATATCGAAAGGAGGAAGAGAGAGTGGAAGGAAAACAAAGAAAGCCTTACCATGTCGAGTCTTTTTCTTCCGGAAGCAAAGTCTTGGAAAGATATGATCGATTCGAGAGGTTGAAATAAGACTTGAAAGGGAACTTGAGAGACGAAGGGGAAAAGGATACAAGAGAATGAAAAGGATCTACTAGGGTCGAACTGGGCCAACATAAGTAACGCTTATTGGATTCAATAAACACATATGATATACACAACAAGGATTGAAAGAACCACCTTGAAGAAGGAGAGATTTAGAGGATCTTTGAACAAAAGGCTGACACAAAACAAAACATAGCAAGGGCCAAGAAATTCCTTTGTGGTGCCATGATAGGGGCAGGGTGAGAGTGCTTAATAGAATGGATTGAAAAGGACAGCATGCGTAGATTTATAAAGGCAAACTGAGTGACATGTTGAAAGGAAAGATTAAATCTAGAAGGAGAAATGAGAGAATGTAGCACAAGCATTCTTTCATGGACACATTGAGAAAGGGGACGACATCCTCATTATTACCGTGGGAGGTGAAGGTACAGTTCAGATCTTCTTTTTGGAGACCGATCTTATTAATGATAAGACCATATTAAAGGTGAAAAAATTCATTTGAAGTGTAAAATGTCCTTATGTAACATATATTTTGAAGAAAAATTAGTAAAAAAAACTACAATATTTTTGATGGGATTGAAATATCACATGATAAAAACTTGATAACAAAAATAATTAAATATAAACTATAAATAAAATATTTTAATGAGCATTGCCACTAAAATAATTTTCTATATAAATAAATAAATTTGTAATATTCAGAATTAAAATAAATTTATAAAACTTGGTAATTTCAATCAAATAAATGTAATAGGTTAAAAATTCCAAAATGTCATTGGAATTATAAGAAAGAACGTTTTTTTTTTCCTCCACAATGCACCACCCACCCATGTTCAAAATGTTGACGGGCTGCGAAGTCGTATATTGCCAAAATATTATTGTATCAACGTGTTCATATTAATAAGGTTACTCAGATCAGATCAGTGAACCAGAAAAGTTTCCTACTTGTATATTTGGGGGGATAAACAAATAATCGTTGGGAAAAAGAAGAAGGCGTGGTTCTGGTAACAACGTTTAGGTACTTGGATTTTGGTACTAATATTTATTTGTGCGTGCGTGCATGATGGTGATTTATGGCATATCTAATATTTTCATTAAGATATTCATATTTGTTTGTTTGTGCGTGTGATAGATGGAGATATGGTTCCACCTTAGACTGCTGTCTCTCATTCTAATAAATACATGTGCCGTTTTGTCGGATCGCTCATTTAACGTATTTCTGTTTGTCGATAGATTATTCAAACGGTCCGGTCCATCTGTTGTGTCATGTATGTCGTGATATATACATTTATTCAAACGGTCTATCGTCTATCTGTTGCGTCGTGATATATATATTTATTCAAACAGTCTATCGTCTGTCTGTTGCGTCGTGATATATATATATATATTTATTCAAACCGTGTGTTTTCCGTTGCAATGGATCATTCAAACGGTCTTTCTGTTGTTGTAGTAGTTGTTTAAACGTCGTCTTCCTCATTTCCGTGTCCGTGGGAGGTAACGACGACGACGCCCCCGCTTTTACATATATATTTGCAGTGGAATGGCGCCAGTCAACGCCAACCTCCTTGTAGATATATATATATATATTTGCAGTGGAATGGCGCTTCTGAGATATATATATATTTGAAGAAGTTGAAGTGGAATGGCTGTGAGAGTGCCTCTGACCAAGTCAACGTCAATCAATCCACGTTATAGATATATATATAGGTATATGTTTGAAGTGGAATAATGGCGCCTCTAACCACGTCAACGCCAACCAGAATTGAAAAATCCTTACAAGATCAATCGTGCGCGGTGTTTTCTTGATCAGAAACGTCTTCCAGGCGACTATAAATTGCGATCGCAATTCAATTGAAAGCAAAACCCCCTTCCATAATTCCATTACACCAAACTGTAAGTAGGGATCGCAACTCGCTTCAAGGCAAAAGCACCGCTTTGGCTTCCCATTCCACGAGACTATAAATTCGCATCTCGATTCAATAATTTAACGGAAAACGCCTGGCTATACATTGGGATCGTCGTGATTCAATTGAAAGCCAGATGGCTAAAATTCAGGGTCTATGTGTATGTTTGCTTTCACTTTATCTTCTCATGATCGTAGTTGCAGGAACTTCTCCACATCTCGGTAGAAGCAGCTTCCCCAAGGGCTTCAAATTTGGTGCCGGGTCATCTGCTTATCAGGTTCAAGTCCCTGCCCATTCACTGCATTATTATTGTCTGGTTTCCTAGTCTTAACAAATTCTGACTGAAACTAA